>BGPR01049621.1:0-11262 GCA_013235015.1 Araneus ventricosus
AATTAAACATTGAACTCATCAGTATCCAAATGCTTTGCTGTTAGACCAGTTCTTATTCCTTCGAACCTCAGCAATCTCTTGTCTTCGACCTTGTTGATACATCTTTTTGCTGATCTGATTTCCAACATCTTTACCTGGGTAGAAAACAAGAAATAAATCTTTATTTTTTATAGTAAATGAGACAGTCTATAAAATCAACTAGTACACTGACACAAAAACATTAAAAATAATTTTTAATTTAAAACCTAAACTTGTGCTTTTATCGATAATACCAAAGATTTTTTTGCATACTTTTATTTACCTTGATTTGTTTCATGTCTGAAAATATTAAATTTTGAAATCAATTTTTCACTCACTTCCCTATGTTTTAGAGGATTGAAATTCTGTATACTTGTATGTTCTGGGTGGCATTAAACCATTTTAATATTTTTTATACCTTAATTGTTAATTAATCGATGAATTTAATTGAATTTTGATTCCATACGACTGGCGCCACCTGGTTGTGAATTTCAAAAAATGTGACATCAAGATTCCATAATGTATATAATAATGAATTATAAATTAAAGATTCAAAAGAAGAAATAAGTCAAACTTCATAACTCTGTCAGTTTTAGTCGCAGAAGAGTGGATTTTTTTTTTCATTTAAACACTTAACTTAAAAGCCCGAGAATACTAATCATTAATTAGAATTTAATCATTAATTAGCTTTATAATGTTAAACAAAAATTACTTAGAATCTGTAAACATTTCAAGTATTATATAACATAAACATTTCAAGTATTATATGCCTTCTGAGATGAATGTAAACGACAGCCCTTTCGAAAACAGAATTGGTCATCTTATTAGATAGCAAAGAAAATGCAACGGTTAAGGGGTTAAAATGTTAGTAAGTCAAGAATATATTACTAAATATGAATAATAGGACCGGAGATCTGTATAAAAATTTATATTTCGTAATTTTTTTCAGCAGCACATTTATGCATTTAAAAAGCATAAAATATAATTCTTTACGTCATTTACAGCATTTATCCACTCTAATCGTTCCCAATAGTTAATTTCTAAACCGTTAGAGTTTACATCTAAATGGATGTAAACTCTGACGGTTTAGAAATTAACTATTAGGCCACGATTAGAGTGGACAACCTTTAAAATTCTCAATAATATATCTTCTAGTAGTTCTATACAGTGATTGATAATATATTAAATGAACAATAAAAATGTTAGCGTCCTATCTCTTTGTATTGAATTAAAAGTTTAGCAAAAAATCTTCTTTTCTTTTTTGTACAAAATCTTCCTTTTCTTTTCTGTAAAACGTTTACTTATGTTATAAGTAAATTTTACTAACAATATAATAACGAATATCGATCATGCTTTTATGCATTCGCATTGGAAATTTTTTAAAAAGACCTTGCATGTATAAAGGTCTTCAGTATAATATTGTAACAAAGTTGGTAAGTTGTTTCCCTGACAGGGTAATCTTGGCGACAAACTTCCCGACAAATTTGGCGACTTGGCGAGAAAGTTGGAATTTCCTAGAAAAATCATGAACTGTGTATATATCTCTACTGTGAACCAGAAATGTCTTGAACTTTCTAGAGATTGCATCATTTCCTATTACTGACGTCACTTCCTGTTGAAAAGGTATAAAAGCGAACTTTCAAACCAAGAGAGTCAGTTGGAGTTTGATCAGCAAGCAAGCTGGTGAGCTAATAAGAAACTTTAGAGCGCTGTTGGAAATGCAGTGTATGAGATTTGTTAGTGATCTCTGTTGAAGGCTTTCACAAGTGCTATTTTAATACTTATGCTAGTTACTTTTTCTAGTATATTTGTAAAATAAAGAGCTTTATCTTTATTTTTTAAATTCTGCTTATTGGACTGCATTCATATACACCTACAGGACGATTTTGTAACAACATGCTTGAATGGTTTCTGCTAAGCTAACTGATTCGTTTCAGAAATACTAGCAATCAACTTCTTTTGAAATTCAGAAAATGCTTTTGAATGCATATATATTTTCGAAAATTTATAAATTAAGCTTTAATAGAAGGGCAAAAATGTGTAAAAAACGAACAGCATTTCCTGTTGGGACTCACCGTCTATTTTGTTGTAGATCAGAACTTCTGAATCTGAACTCGTACCTCGACCTCTGCGCAACCTCAGAGAAGGTAATATTCCAAACCTTTTCCTTAAAGGTTCTTCAAATTCTTCTACTTTCTTTAATTTCTGTAAAAGAAGTAATTTAATTATGTATATGAATGAAATATTTATTTATGAAATGTTTATTTATGAAATATTTATTTATGAAATATTTATTTATGAAATATTTATTTCTTAAAAGCTATTAATTAATGATTGTCCACTGAATAAGTCTATTTCTTTACTATTGCATCAAACATGCTATTTAGCAGTTTTATGTGTTATTTGGAAATATATTTAACTATATACACAAAAATTTTATCTTTTCTGCGATTTTGATTTTAAATAAACTCATCCTTTATTTCAAATATTTAGAAATTCCTAGGAATTGTTTAACTTCTATGCGTCACAATAAATGCATTGAGTTTATAAGACTCTTGTCTCGGGTAATCATAGGAATGCCCCGTCCTAGCCGAAGCCGTCCGGCTGTGCAGATGTGGACCACATGAAATAACCCCACCCAATACGGGGGTGCAAGTCCCTATTATCGGTATCGGTAAACTTCAACCGACTCTGCTACATAAATCCCAAATACTATCTTATTTCAAATCAAGATATGCAATCTCATTCAATTTCTAAATGCATTCAACGAACACACACACACACACACACACACATTGATATAAATCTAAATATAGCTTCTTAGATATGATCATACAGAAACAAAGTAAACAAGGCATATCAAGAAGCAAATCCTAATTATTTAAACTAGCTCTAATTATTTAAACAATACAACCAAATCTAAAACAAAATCTAAAGAATTGAAAATACTAAAGATATCATGAACAAAAATTAAGTTTAACCATTTATATGTCAACATGTGATTGCCTTTTTCAATACTTTTTATAACATCTCTGTTGTTATAAAAAGTATTGAAAAAGGCAATCCAAGTATATGTAGTTTTCTTTAATTAATATAGCAGCTTGGCTGTGAACAAGCTTTAGCCAGGTTAAATTAATTTTGCTGTACAAACCATCCCTGTTACTAAAATTGTTGAAAAAACAAACAGGGTAATTTACCCTAAAATGAAAGAATTTAGAAAGAAAAATCATACACTAACCCTAACAATAAAACATAACTATATGGAAAGGACTAAAATTCAAGATAAAAATATGTAATACAACAATATATTGCACTAGAAACAATAAATACGTCTTTCAATAAAATACCCATACTTATTCATTAAACATTAAATAATCAGTGCTTCTACCTATCCTTACCAGAATTCCACATTTTTAATATAAACCACCACTTAGCTTGAGGTTATATATATATATATATAATTAAATATTTCAATCAATCAAAACATGTGTTATATTTTCAATATATACAAATATTAATCTAAACATTAAAATTAAAATCAAATTACCTTATCAATAATCATACAAATGAAATACAAAAGATAGTTTGATTAAAGACTATTACACTATGAAAAAAGACAACCTAGAATTGGAATTCCAACAATCAAATGTCTATCAGCCTTGGGAACTGATATGTCGCATTAAGTCTAGATTTTGTGGCGCCACCCCTCTGTGAAAGTCAATTGTTGGAAAAACGAAAAAATAGGGGAATAAATCTCCAAAATCTTTCAAGATTAGAAACGACAAAGTATATAACTTCTAACATACCAATTCAATAGTTATAAATATTGTTAGGACTAGAGCATTATCCTAAAGACAGTTCCTCATTTAAAGTGAAAATATTATTTCTAAATTAAGTTTTTAATACTATAATAAAACACTGTAAAAATATTAACTATAAATTAAATTTAACCTTTTTAATAATATATATATTTTTGGAAATGTACATAAAAATAAATAAGTGAATATATGATGCAATCTTATTCTTAATCTAGTGGCGCCATCTACCTATGAAATGATTTACTAAAATCTTTGTTAGTTCCATTATATATGATCACACACACACATCAATAATCACATAATAATGTAAAAGACTTTTAATTTAATGGTGTTAAATATTTCTTATTAACAAAAGCATACATGAAATTTAGAGAATTCTCATATCTCATAGCATTTTCAAGAAATGTATTAATATGAAACTGTTGTTTTAATCTGTCTGTGACTAAAGTAGTGCTTCTATGAATGTAATTTAAGACGATATTTCTATATATTTGACGACTAATGTGGCTATTCCAAAAAGGTAACATGTTTATATTGAACTGAAAAGTGTTTCTTTAATCATAAATCTCAGTGCTTAATTTATTATCAACTATTTTTATTTGGAGATCTAGACATGTATATCTTCAAAACATAAAATTTTCTGAAGTTTACCAAAAATAGAACTTTAGTTTACCATAAGTAAAATAGCAAAAAATAAAAGTATAGATCAGGACCAGTCCATTGAGCGAGTTTCATAAAGTCCTTTAACAATTGCAGAAGCTTGAGAACGAAACTCATGGTTGTGAACAAACTCCTTTAAGTCTTTGTTTTTCAAGCTTTTAGGCCATTTAAATCGAAGGTTCCTCCATTTCTCACACTCCAAAATTACATGGAATTTGTCTCGGATAATGTAAAAATTGCCTCTCAATTATTTCACACAATTTTGCAGTAGACTAAATTATACCGTTGCATATAAAAAGAAATTTCCTTCCCTGCAAAGGTGTTTGAAGTTATCCGCAAGCGTTGCACATAAATGGCGATAAATAATAATCCGCGATTTTATACAAAAAGTAAGTAATGCCCCGTGGTTAAAAATAACATTAACATCATTTCTGTGACATATTCAACTGGACTTACTTCGCGCGTAGGGTCAGAAGAATCGCTGCTTCCGCCATTAGAACTTGCATTGGAGGAAGGCATGAATTCTAGGGGACTAGTAATGGACGATGATCTATAACTGCAAGAAGACAGGACATTAAGTGCGTTTGTTAACTTCATTTATAAGTTTATATTATGTTTCACTTATTGATTTCTTTCATATATGAAAACAAGTAATATAAAAAAAAAATTTAAAGTGAATTCCTACTTTAATAATTAATAGTTTAATAATTTTCGAGATATAATGAAAAACGTACTGCGCATGCGCAAATATATGGCTAAAATATGGGGGTGCTTCGATGATCCCATGGGCCAACCATATATCCAAGAACCAAGTCTGTAATGTTAATAGTTTTCGAGATATAATGAAAAACGTACTGCGCATGCGCCATGCAAAATATGAAATGACAGACAAACAGACAGACAAGACAGCGAATTAATATTGCATTGTCATCTAGTTCTGAGCTATGTTTAAAGTTTCAAGTCTCCAGCTCATCGGGAAGTTAGTTTAAAATCGATTGCAAAATTTGAACAAGATATATAAATATAGGGAGAGTGTGAACTAATAGTAGGAATTGAAAAATGTGATAAAATCTGCCTCTAAATGTAAATTGTTTAGGTTTGTATTAGCTACTTTTAGGAAGTTAACGAAAAGACAACCATAACAAATATTGCTGTGGTATATATATATATATATATATATATATATATATACAGGGTGTCCACACTTAACGTGGTCTAATAGCTAATTTCTAAACTGTTAGAGTTAGACATATAGTTCCAGTTGGAAAAATGCTTTAATTGAAGGGAAGAATTAAAATTTATGGTTTATGAGTGAATAAATACATTCTTGAAAAAGTTCCGAAATCTAACTTTTTATACAATACCTTGGTCTTATCAAGCATATTTAGTCAAATATTTTTGGCACTCTAACATTTTAAACAAAAAACGTCCCACTCTTCTGCGACTAAAACTGACCGAGTTATGGAGCTTTGAATATCGCTGACTTAGATCACTTTACACCATTTCAATAGCCGTCTCGAAGACGATCCACCATTCAATGAGAAGCACTTGATCGACGAGACCGCTGATTGGTTAAAAATCATGAAATTCAAAGCTCCACCACTCGCCCAGTTTTAGTTACAGTAGAGTGGGACTTTTTGTTTAAAATGTTAGAGTGTCAAGAATATTTTACTAAATACGACTGGTAGGATCGAGAGACCGCATAAAAAGTTAGAATTCGTACTGTTTCAGAAATATATTTAGTGACTCAAAAAGCATAAAATATCATTCTTCCCTTTATTTAAAGCATTTTTCCAATTGGAACTATATGTCTATCTCTAACTGTTTAGGAATTAGCTATTGGGCCACGATAAGTGAGGACACCCTGTATATTTCTCTAGTACTGGCAACAGGATGTGAATGTATTCCGTAACATTTCTGTGTATAGAATTGCGCAACTTAGCTCTCTCCACCTGCATAACTGAAATCAATTTTTATTTTCCAACGTCAGTGAAGTGTATACGAAATCATTCTTCTTTGATGACAAAATAAAATGCAATTCTTTTTAAGTAGAAATTGCTGTTTGGATTTCCACACCTATTAGTGAATTCTCATTTATTTACATCATGCGTTCAATGCAATATTTGACGACGTAACATAGAGTAATTCAAGACAAGTTAACTGTATGATAAATACTGGCCAACAGATCAATAACAAACTTTGTTATTCACCTGTGTAGCACCATAGCCAAAGTATACAGAACATAATTTTAAAAAAATGAAATCTATTCAGATTTCATCCATTTTATAGCTCTGGGCATACAAACAATTAAAATAATAACTACAAATTTTTTTTAACTAAATTCTTGTAAAACATTTTAAACTAACTCTGTTGCAAATTGGAAAAATTGAAGCAAAACACTTAGAAATATTCATTTTTCAGCAAAATGCGAATGAAAATGAAAATTACTAAATTATTTCGGTTACTGGAGAAGCAAATTTTCATTTTAACAAGAATTAATGTATTTTCACATAATTATTTATTTTAATTATATTATTGTTCTGCAAATTAAGTTACAAAAATATAACAGTATATATGCTACTGTCAATGTGAGTAATAGGTTATTATACATAATCACCCCGGTAATAATATATAATAATCATTTTATATAATTAACGATTTAATTCATTGACTGTAACATATCTATCTATAATAGAATTGTCCAAAGATGTCTGTAACGCTGGGCGGAGCTTAAAATAACCCCGCCCCTTTTGTCTGTGTCATTATTGAACGAGCGAATCGAATGATTGTATAAGAATATTACCTCAGCAATTGCTTTCAGCAATTAGAGAGCAACACGCAATTAAATATTTGTTTAAACAATGAAAAAGGTTTGAATTGTGTTTGAACAATGAAAAGTATTGTTATAAATTATGCAAAAATGTGCATGAGATTTTGTATTACTTCTTTCTTGAGTAAATTTGTTGCAATCAGTTCTGAGATATGGTTTGCAAGCTAAAAGCCCGTCTTATATTTTCTCGTATATATATAAAACTCAATTTATATGTATTTGTTCCGGCATCACTTCCAAACAACTGGACAAATTTTGATGAAACTTGGTACACAGGTTCCTCATTAGCCGACTTGAAGTACTGTTGATGTAAATAAGCCTTGAGGGCAGGGTGAGGCAAAGTATCCAAAATACATGTAATAAATGAGCGGATTGAAACGCTAGGCGATTTTAGTGAAACTTGGCACATGGGTTCCTCATTAGCCGACTTAAATTACTGTAGGAGTAAATAAGCCCTAAATAACAATCGGGTAAATAACCCTAAAAAATTTACTGCATTAAGAAATGGGCCCTATATCGCACTCTTTTGAATTGGGGGAGGTGAGTCATTGAGAGACATTTAGCAAATGGTCCAATTAGTATGAGAGTTTTACGGTCAGAGTTCCTAAAATAATAAGATGCCCCCGCTAATAATGCAAGAAATAAATGCAATACTGTATACTATGATATAAGATAAATGAAAAAAACTTTTAGCACTATTAATTTATTCTCGCAATAAAGAAACAGTAATAAAAATTTTGTTATTTATAGATAGGGCTAATTATAAAATTTAGTTCAGTTTCCGGTCTTCTAAAAGATTTTGACCTGAAAAAGACCAGGCAACGCATAGTACTCTACTAGTACATTATAAAAAGAACATCCGCGAAAGAATTAAGAAATGGATTGATGCAAGCGAACTGAGATAATGTGAAATTGTCCTGTAAAGTCCATATAAAAATAAGATTACCATTTCATTATATTCGTTACACATAGTGATGATTTTATATAGCATATCTAGAACTGGCACGGATTGCATTTATTTGTTGCGAAAGTGTAACTCTTTTAATTTATTAAAGTTGAATGATAGTATCATTACCGGTATCCAGTAAGGGTGGCAGTGTTATGGTTACATGAGTAACATAGGTATACGATTAGTTTAGGTAAAAGTCCATCGAAAATACGCTATATTTTTCAAAATTTTGTTTATATATGCAGACCTCATTTACTATATATTTTAAATTATTGTCACATTTAAGTATTTTTCAGAACCATTCTTATTTTACTTACTGTATTTCCTATTTACTTCCAAAAAATTATAACTTCTATTCTTCTAATAATGACTTATCCTATTTCTCTTTTCTGTTCTGTAAAAATAAAATTCATTCGATGTCGCATCACCACTAGCCGACGGTATTATACAATATTCTAGATTTCTGAAAGTTGATTATCATTATATAACTTGCGTATCATTTCTGATTCGTCATTTCTATTCGTCTGCATTTACAGTGCTCGCACTTTGTAGCCACGAAATATCTATTTTTTGTAACTGTCCCTATATGTATTTATTTCTAATAATGACTTATCTTATTTCTCTTTTCTGTTCTGTAAAAATAACATTCATTCGATGTCGCATCACCATTAGCCGACGGTATTATACAATATTCCATATTTCTGAAAGTTGGTTATCATTTTGTAACTTGCGTATCACTTCTGATGTCTGTACTGTGCTCGCTCTTTGTAACCACGAAATATCTATTTTTTGTAACTGTCCCTATATGTATTTATTTCTAATAATGACTTATCTTATTTCTCTTTTCTGTTCTGTAAAAATAAAATTCATTCGATGTCGCATCACCACTAGCCGACGGTATTATACAATATTCTAGATTTCTGAAAGTTGATTATCATTGTGTAACTTGCATATCATTTCTGATATCTGTACTGTGCTCGCACTTTGTAACCACGAAATATTTATTTTTTGTAATTGTCCATATATGTAATTATTTCTATAAAGTTTTATTATTATAGCTAGTCTCCGTTTTAAAAGTAATATTCTTTTGTATTAAATTAAACCCTAAATAGCCTCATTTTTCTGTCCCATGAATTTCCATCAAGATCTTCTACCACTGGTGGGTTAATACAACAGCATCTGAACATTGTCAAGGAAAATGGGAAAGTATAATATTGGACAGAAAATATTTTGACATTTGTGAATAGCATTTGTATCCTCTATAAAACGTATGGAGATTTATCTCATTAGCTAATTGATAAAGAAAAGATATTTTCGTTGAAATGCGATCACTATTTAAGACGTAGTCGTACACCCAAGAAAAGCAATTGTTTGACACTACAGAAAAATGTCAAGGATCCTTTATATGGTTTTGTGACTAAATGAGGCAGAAAATATTGTTGCCGACCTCATCGGTATACCATAATTTGGTATTTCTGAACAGTTTGCCTATTTCTGAATCATCTTAAGCTTGGAAAGGGGGGTGCCAGCTCAGGTGTCGTCCGGGTCATCTGACCGCGGTTCAAAATTACGAGGTCCGTCCCTAAATAGCCCTCGTGTTGCTTCAAAACGGGACGTTAATCTAACCTAACCTAACCGTGAGCTATTCTACTGCACAAAAAATGCACTTTTTCAAAGCATAGAATATTGGTCATATGCAAAATGACCATTCTTTAGAACTAAGAAAGGTACCTTCTGTGTGTCACAGAAGTAGAAGAGTTGGACGATGAATTTCACCTTCTTTAAGCTATTCTACTTTTACACACAAAAAATGCACTTTTTCAAAGCATAGAATATTGGTCATATGCAAAATGACCATTCTTTAGAACTAAGAAAGTTATCTTCTGTCTGTCACAGAAGTAGAGTTGGACGATGAATTTAACATTATTTGAGTTATTCTACTTTTGTACAAAAAAAATGCACTTTACAAAGCTTAGAATGTTGGTCTTATGTAAAATGACCATTCTTTAGAACTAAGAAAGGTACCTTCTGTGTGTCACAGAAGTAGAAGAGTTGGACGATGGATTTCACCTTCTTTGAGCTATTCTACTTTTACACACAAAAAATGCACTTTTTCAAAGCATAGAATATTGGTCATATCTAAAATGACCATTCTTTAGAACTTTATAAAGGTACCTTCTGTCTGTCACAGAAGTAGAGGAGTTGGACGATGAATTGGAGAATCGGGAGTTTGCTCTGCGCGTCCTAAGGTCTGAGGGATTGTTGGAAAGTGGTGGCAGATGGGGTGCTCCGATGCTGTCGTCGTCAGAACCTCTTCGGTACTGCTGACGTTTCCGTCTCAGGAACAGGCGTTTGTCACTGTCACCATTCTCCCTGCAAGAGAAGGTGCATTTTATTATCATGAAGAGAGCTAAGAAACTCAAACCCAGCCAAGCAGTGCAATGAAGATTATGAGTCTTTTTAAAGGTTCACATAATTATGTCGTTTATACGTGGCGATAAATATCCAGTAGTTAGCTTCACAAAATTTTTCCATTTTGCGATTCTATCTAATTACACAATGCCGAAATGCTAAGTTTTATATTTACTTTGACAAATGTTAGAGAAAAATCCTTCATTATGTAAACCTGACGTGAATTTAGTATAAGTCAAATGGTTAAGACATTCAATTCAAAATCCTACTGATATCCAGACTGCACTAAGACCAAGGGAAGCTAATGATTTCGCAGTGAATAAAAAGAATAAACAAATTTTTTCTCTCGAAAAGAAAATTTCCCTTTTCTTTTCGAATAAACAAAAACTCTCATCCGTTGCAAAGGCAGATTAATGAAAAACATCACGGCTTATTTTTTTCTTCAACAACCAAAATGTTAAGAAGTATTAAACACCTGGTTACTGACCATTTTTTCAAGAGATTTTGCAAAAGTTTAGCTAACATAGCCGAAACCATTCAAAATTTCAACACTTATAAACTTGATAAAATTTAAT
>BGPR01049625.1:0-11261 GCA_013235015.1 Araneus ventricosus
AAAATGAATTACACTTTGCTCCAAATAGCGCATTCATCTTGTGAAGAACTTTGAGAAATGTTGCCATATATTTTAAAATGATTCCAAAAAGATTTCCTTATTATATTTCATTACTTTCTCGTATACGAAGAATGCAAAGACAGAGTATTGTAAACGTCGAAAAATTCGACTGTGATATTTTAACTGAATCTCCAGGTTTTAGGCCTCCCTGAGTCTTAAAAAAAGCATTCAGATGATGTCTCTCTCTCGCTCTGTTGATTTGTATGTTAACACTATTACTTAAAAGCGAAGCGATGTAAGCGAATCAAATAAAGATTTGTGATTTTTGCCTCAAAATTGCATATCCCATTAAAATTTTGAATGAAATCTGCCTACGGGAAGTCTGTCTGTCTGTTTGTTCGCTTGCGTGCAAATGAACACGATAATTCAAAAGCGCAAATAGCTATTCAGATGAAATTTGGCATTTGCTTTTACCACCAGAATTGTAAGTCGAAAAGAGACGGCATAAAACATAAACAAAACTATTTATGAGCACACGGTATAAGGGACGTCCAACTGGAGACTGTCCCACATTTGTGTTTCGCATGGAGGGAAATCGGGAAAAATCTCCAACTTCCAGCCCAACAACAGCGAGAAATTCACTGCTAAAGCGCACATTTTAGCGTACGTTAAATGTTTTTAAATGAAGCTGGTTAAAAGCACAACCAGGATAGTACCTATGACCTTCTTACTCTGATTCATATTCCTCATCTATGCGATGCCTTAACCCAAAATGCCTCTGGCGGGCGTACATTTTGCATGTTAGCATCAAAGAAGTTTTGTTTTGGAGAACAATAAATCCAGTGTCCATACCTAATCATTTAGAACATGTATTTATTTTTACTACATTTCATACAATGCAACATTTTTTTCAGCTAGCACTTCGTGTAAAATTCACATATCACAAAATTTCTTTTCATATTAACCAATAAGCATAATTTTTAAAAAAATAAAACTTTAAATACTAACTTTATTTCAATATCTTGTATGTATCCACGGCTCTTCTCTTGGTACATCTGGTTCGGAAGATCCTTACGGATTTAATTAAACGAAGGTTGTTTCGTCCCCGAAAATGAGCTTCATGGCTGCAAGTGTTTCTTTCCCTCGCTGTTCAAAATCCAAGCAAGCATTCCGCTGACGCCTGAAGCCGAATTCATGAGATGACTCTTCGAAGAGATCATTAGGTCGAAGTCTACGAGAGAGTGGAAGGCCTCTCCTAATTTTGATTATTAAAGATCAAGACATGTGGTTGTCACTAATCCATACTAATGCCCTGATAATGATTTATTCCGTCTGTCATCTACCTTATATGCTCTATTTTTAAATGAGACAAAAACTGAATCAATTCATTAATGCAGAGATGGGGAACCTGCGGTCTTCTTGAGTTTCTTATGTGGCCTTACCAATTATTTACAGTTTGCATTGAAATAATATAATTATCTTTATTATAATAATAATTATAGAACAATACCCTTAAGATTCTGCCCGTGCGGACTTTTTCCCAACTACCGAAATTAGTAAGGCATTTCAGTGCAAAAAGTTTCCCCACCCCTGCATTAATGCATAAAAGTAAAACATTTCTTAATAAGAATTTAAATATTTTAAATTATTCTGCCGTTTGAAAAATTTAATAACTTATTTATCGATAAATATCAATGCATAAATAATATTTTACCATTAAATAAATTTAATAATTGTGTTATTTAATAAACTCTTGTAAGCTATTCATTTAAAATGCGAGATAAATATAACATGGGTTTTTTATTCATTTATTACCAAATGATTTGTCTGATGTGACAATTGAGAGTGAAATATGAAGTTCATTCATTGTCTAGCAAGTTTAATCAAATCATTGTAATAATTACCTCTTACACTTCAAAAAAGCTAGTATAAAAATATTTTTGATGGAAATTTAAAATAAAAACTTCTTTCATTTTATAATGATCTGAATGGGAATTTTAAAAAAATCAATTAATTTCTCTTTATATCGTTAGTGTAAAATCTGGTAAGAAATATACAAGGGTTGGAATCTCGTCGCACGTCTCCACTGAAGTTGATATAAGGGGGTTTCTTGAGAGTGAATCGGCATCAGAATGCTTACCATTGTCTACAAGAGTGGGCGTAATGTCATACTCTTGTAATCGTAGTGCCCATCTTGCAAGTCGACCAGATGGATCTTTGACATTGCCGAGCCAGCATAGAGAGTGATGGTCCGTCACTACGGTAAAGGGTTTACCAAAAAGATAGGGACGGAATTTGCTTATGGCCCAGATGACAGCAAGGCATTCCTTTTCCGTAGTGGAATAGTTCCTTTCCGCTGGGGTCAGAGATCTTGAAGCGTAGGCGATTGGCTTTTCCTGACCATCCTGCATCTGTACTAGTACGGCGCCAATACCATACCCGCTAGCATCTGAATGTATGAGAGTGTCCGCTTCCGGTTGGAAATCTCATAAAACGGGGTAGCCAATTAACGATTTCTTTAGCGCGGCAAATGAATGTTTCTGTGGCGATTTCCAAGTAAATTTCGCATCTTTCTTTAGTAATTCCTGCAGTGGTCGGGCAACGTTTGCAAAATTTTTGATGAAACGGCGATAATACGAACTTATTCCAAGGAAACTGCGAACGTCGGCTATATTTTGAGGAATAGGAAACTTTTGGACGTCTGCGACCTTTTCTGGATCTGGATAAATCCCGTGTTCGTCAACTAGGTGTCCTAAAATTAACAACTTCTTTTTACCGAAACAGCATTTACTTGAATTTAGAGATAGTCCTGCTCCTTGGATGCATGTCAAAACTTTCCTCAAACGCACTTGATGTTCTTGGAAATTCGGCGCAAACACGATTATGTCGTCGAGGTAGCACAGGCAAATTTTCCACTTGAGGCCTCGGAGTACTGAGTCCATCATTCGCTCGAACGTGGCAGGTGCGTTACACAATCCAAACGGCATTACTTTAAATTCGAATAGGCCATCTGGGGTCACAAAGGCAGTCTTCTCCCTATCTTTATCATCCAGCTCTACTTGCCAATACCCAGACTTCAAATCCATCATTGAGAAAATCCGTGCTCCAGCGAGACAGTCTAAAGCGTCATCTATTCGGGGTAATGGATAAACGTCTTTCTTCGTGACTTTATTTAGTCTTCTATAATCCACACAAATCGCCATTCACCATTTTTCTTCTTTACAAGGACGACGGGGGAAGACCACGGACTTTCTGATGATTTAATTACATCTTCTTTTAACATTTTCTGCACTTCTGTTTCAATAACAGCCCTCTCGGCAGCAGATACTCGATAAGGTCTATGTTTTATTGGAAGACTGTCACCCGTGTTAATCTTGTGCTTGACAGTCGTGTTTCCGTGGTTCTTCGATGTCCTGTTGAAATCAAAAATGTCTCCGAAATCCTCTAGTAGATGTAGAAGATATTCTTTTTCGTCTGAAGTCAATTCCGCATCTAGGAGTTTTCTTAATTTTTCTCTTGTGTTCCTTTTTCTGGACTGATGATTCTTGATGTCTTTCACTGGATTGACGTCATTCAGAGAGCAAATGGTATTCTCTTCTAAATTTGTCAGCGTTCCTATGTTCATTCCTTTGGGTATCAGTTGTGGTTGTTGTGAATAGTTCGTAATCCAAAGCTTACAGGTGTCCTGTTCTACTTCAAGAAGTGTGGCTGGCATACAAATTTCTTTTCCATACAGTAGGTACTTATTGCCGGTAATCAATGCCTTCTTGTAATTATTAATGGTTGGGCTAAGGGTGCAAATTTGTTTTATGGCATTTGCTTCGATGACATAATCCGTAGCGGCAAACAAGGAACATTCGGATTCACTGGTTTCAGTGGCTTCTGCAAATAGATCTGCAAATTGAATTTCTTCCTTTCCACAGTCTATTACGGCATCAGTTGCACGGAAAAAGTCCCATCCTAATATCATCTGGTGACTACATTCTGGTAACACTAGAAATTCAAATGGTCCAACGTTTCCATTTAAGTCGATTTTAAGCACGCATCGTCCTGAAGATGCTACAGTTTTACCGTCGGCGGTTTTTAGTGTGGGTCCTTTTTCGGAAAACATTGGAACGTTGAGTCGTCTTCGTAATTCGTCGGATATAACTGAAAAATCAGCACCCGAGTCGACGAGGGCTCTTACACATTGTCCATTTACTTTAACGTAAGTGGTGTTCTCCCTTAATCTATTGGTGGTATACGACGGAGGATTTTGTTTCGGTGCGGCCTCACCTCCAACACAGGTCGCCTGATCTAGTTTTCCTCATTGAATCGTCGAGGGGAGCGGCTGGATCGGCGTACAGGTGATTGCGACTGTCTTCGATTAGAGGAGCGGCGAGGATAAGGGGAACTGCTTCTTTGACGGGTCGGCGTAGGATGTGAATAGTTGTCGTCGGCTCCGTAGCTTTGAATTGATTCCATATCGAAATCTGAGTCCCGTCGTGAATATGGAGTGCGGTTGGCTTTAGCTGAAGCGAAAACTTGACGTCGTTCTCGACAGTACCTGAAGAAGTGTCCTGGGCGTCCACAATGAAAGCAAAGCGGGACATTGTCATTAGTTCGCCGGACGCAAGTTTTACGTGGTGGACGGCGGTGCTTCTTTGTATTCGTCTCTGTTGTAGCCCTGCCGGAGCCGAACGTCGTATGGGAGCGGTATTTCGTCTTTATGGGTCGATAGTGGGGATAATGCCTGCATGACCTCATCACGGACGATAGATGCAACGTCAGCAGCGGATTCAAGTCCATACTGTAGGTCTTGTACTTTCGGTAAAAATCGCTGAATCTCTTCCCTCACAAGTGTTCGCACGAGAGATTTTAGATCGTCTTCCTCAAGTCCCGAAGAAGCAGCAGAGATGTTTGGAAGTCTCTGGAATTTTTCTTTTGTGATACGCCTCCTCCGCAAGTTTTCAATTTGGCGGCAGCGTTCGACCAGGTCTTTTTTTGTGGAGTAGTCTTGGACCAGCAGTATCTGGTACAGTTCTTCGTTTATCCCTTTCATGAGGTGCGCTATCTTTTCATTCTCGGGCATAGATTGATTGACTCGCTTGCATAAGGAAAGGACATCTTGTATGTAGGACTCGGAACTTTCTCCTGGAAGTTGTGCTCGAGTCTGTAGCAGTCTCTCGGCTTGGCGTCTGTTTTCCTCTATTCTGCAGAACGTCTTTTCCAAACTTTCTTGAAAGGCGGCCCAGTTCGTGAAATCGCCCTCGTTGTTGTCAAACCATAGTCTAGCAGTATCGGCGAGGTAAAATACGACATTCGCCAATTTCATTTGATCATCCCAGTGGTTATAGCTGGCGATTCGTTCAAAGTCTTTCAGCCACCTTGAGGCGTCTTGTTTTTCGTCACCGGAGAAAACACAGGGATTCCTGCGAAGCTCGTAGGTTAGAATAGTAGGAGTCCCATCCGACTTCTTGTCGCTGTCTTCGACAGTCATTTTCTTCTTACTCCTTGTTGGGTTGGGTAGCAATCCAAATTCAGGAGGAAGTCCTTGCAACCGAAGACTTCGTCGTACTTCTTCCGTAGTAGCAATCGGTGATACCCGGCGCCTCCACCAAAATGTCACGTAGATTTATCGTGGTAAATGCGAGAGGATAGAAATAATCACACGATAGCGCAAGATCTCAACTCGAGCTTTATTCAACCCCCAAGTACTATTTACAGAAACTTATATACAGGCATGGAACATTCTAGACTGGAATGTTCTGGAAATAAATCAAATATTAATTTACATATTATTAATTTGCATATTCTAGAAAAGACGAGAAATGTGAAGTAAATTAAGAAACAAAACATAATTATATGAAATATTTGACCTCTCCCGGGCTTGAACTCACGTCCCATGGTTCCACAGACGTGAACGCTACCACTAAGCCATGGGGTTTTGTCTACTCTTGCTTACAATATGATGAAAGGTAACTTTGCACAATTGTGATCTGAACAAAAGCTTCAAATTATCAATATGTTAATCATGTTTCCCTGACTCATTATACTGAACTTGTATAATAATTATTCATTTTCTAAAGGTAATTGGTAACCAATAAATACAATAATGATTTCCTTAAACAAAAACAATTCTCACATAATTTGGAGTAATCGGGATCTAATAACACATTCGTAATATCTCTATATGTATGTTACTGTGAAAGACCGAAACTGGAGAATGTCGACTTTCACCGGTGAAAGTCGACATTCTCCAAATGTGAATATTGACATTCACCGGTGACATTACTATGTGAATGTTGACATTCACCGGTGAAAGTCGACATTCTCCAAATTTCGGTCTTTCACGGTAACATCTATATAGAACTCTGATGGCGAGTGGCCTTTGAAAACGTTCGCTATTCGAGTTCTCTTCCATTTCTTCCATTCTAATAATTCTCTTTTAATGCATTTTAATTTTTATTAAAGCATGATTTTTATTGTTTGTTTATATAGTAATTCGTTAGTTAATTATGGACAATATTGTTGATGCAATTACTGGATGCTTCTATGTTGCCGAGCGAAAGGTGTGTTGTTATAGCTATTGTTTACTTCTGTTTCCTCTTCTTTTTTCTTTTTTTTGTATGAAAATATTCGTAATATCTCCTTTTGTTAATGTATGTTTAACCAAACTCTTGGTAGATCATTTTCCATTGAAACTGCAATTTTGCCCAACTAATTTTCTCTCATTGTAACTGAATGCTCATTAATGAGTTTCTTTCCATTTAAAACTTAAATTAAAATGAGACCTAAAATGTTCGAGAAGAGTTTTTAAATGGTTGAAAAACTCCTAATAACAAATGTTATATAATATCCAGGCATGCAAATTTACCGAATTGTATAAAGTTGATTTGATACAAATGATCTTCGAAAACATTTCCACCTTTCAGGATTGTCTTATACAGGGTGTCCGAGAACTATTGGACACGTTAAAAAAGTTTGTAAAAAAATGACTAGGAACAGTAGCGTTGTCCCGATGTTTCATATTACTAACACGGCTCCTAAAGTTTTGTTTCACACCATTGTTTATTCCCAGAATGCGATATGATGGAGCTAGGTGTGGTCTGATGTTTATTGTATGAGAAAAATTCAATCGTGCCATCCGATCTCCAGAATTTGATCCCATGGATATTTTCATGTGGGATCTTGTGAAATATTTTATGTATCAGATGCCTTAACGCTAATATGCATGAACTGAAGCTGCTATCCATTCGATAACTTGCAAACACATACGTGAAATCGAGTAACGCTTGGAGATACAACGTGCAACCAAGGGATCTCACATCGATATTTATTAACTTTTGTAGTTCTATAATAAGTTAGTAAGGATATTTTGTTTCCATATGTTCTTGTTTTTATTTTATATAATTTTGCAATGTGTCTAATAATTCTCGGACACCCTTTATAATATTCTTTGGAACTTATGCAAATCTATATTTTTCAGTATGACACTATCGAATACGGTTTACTTCCTCATGTTATTTTAATTAAGTATACAAATAAATTTAGTTACCAAGCCTTTTTTTAAAGGCGCGTACACTGATTGATTTTTTAAAAATTTATATGCAGACATTTGATTTTCAGATGAAATTCCTGAATTCGATTTATTCAGCTTTCATGCTCCCTGAAACGAGTTCAACAACAACTGAAATAAGTGAATTTTCTGGATTTCATTCCGGCACTGCCTAGAAATGCGTAGAAGTAATAGGCGTTCAGCACTAACACTAGTTTCGTAGCGGGAGGGAGTCGTATGTTTAATATTAAAAATATCAGAATAATAAAATAATTAATTATTTGCAAAAAAGAGCAGGTGAAGATAAAAAAAAGAAGATAATTTGATTATTTTCCTTCAGGCTGATCCTTCCACACTGGTCTTGGTGCTTTGTTATCTAGCTTTAAAATAAAACCTACTTTATCTTTTTACACATAAATTGTTTGAATCGTTTATTGCAGAACCCACACGAGTCATTCATATCAAAATCATAGGAGCTTTTAAAAAGCTGATTAATTATTTAAATCAATGATTTTTTTTTTACCTGGTAGAGTTTATGTACCTAAAATGTGACTTTATTTGACTTTTGTCATTTCTTCACTCATTGTGCAAATACTCCTCTAGAATGTGGAAATAGCATGAACGCAATTTTGAAAAAAGGTGGCTCATGTGGTTTCTGAAATCAGCGATTCATTTATTTATTAGAAAATATAGGTTAAGTTGTTCAATTAAAACAAAATTTAAATTCAAAAAGGATATTCATATTACTAACGTACATAATTCTTTCTCTTTTTTTATGATATAATCCTTAATTATTTCTTAAGATCACTGCCACTGGTACATCCATTTTCCCTAAGCTGCAACCACCCTCCAATGTTCATGCAAATAAATCAAGATTCTACGCAACTTTCGAGTCCCATTCGGAGGATAAAAGCCATCCTTCATAGGGCCAGACACCCTCTGCTAATCCCCTGAAGAAGCCCAGAAATGGTGTCGTTTACCGTAATCTTAAATTTGTGTATTAATTTATGCGAATAGGCTTTGGAATAACGACGTGTCTCTGTGGGAGGGTCGTCCATTAATGATGAAGGATGCGACTACTCTATCGTGACAAAAATGGGAAGGGTCTGCTTAGTCTCTATAATGGTCCTTGCACTCGAAGTTCACGAATATTACATTGTGGAAACGAGTGAACTGTGCCTTCGTTGTAATCGATCAGTAATTAATCGACCAGTTTCAGAACGCAGTGGGTTATATTCTTATATAGACTACTTTTATATAGTTCTCTACTTTATACAACAACTAGCTGATACCCGCAACTCCGTCTGGGTAGTAACATATTTCTCGGGATAAAAGAGCTGTCACGTCTTTTCATATATTTTCTTCTTAATACAAAATATATACAAAGACAGCACAACTATTTATATATAATTTACAAAAGATTTATCAAATTACATCTCAAAGTGTTGAAAGAAATAATTTACAAAATGCAACTCGCCATCATCAGTTTTCAGTTATTAATGCTTTCTTTCTTTTTTTTAATTGATAAAGGATCTCTTCCTGGCATGATCCAAAAAGAGCTGCAGGCGATAACAATAAAAGCATTGTTGGGAATTGTGTTAGAAAATATTTTCAAAAATTAATTAAAATTAAACAAAATGTCGTATGGAAATGAAATCGGTGTCATTGAAAAGCTAATTATTTGAATTTTAAAATGACAATAGTTTTTGTGCTATAATACACTTCGAAGTTATTGCGGAAAAACATTAAAATTTAAGGTAATTTTAAATTCGTAAAATTTCGAAAAATCCTTTCTTAGTGAGCACCAACTACCCAATACGCCTCTATTATCCGTCAAATTTCCAGTTTCTAGTAATAGTGGTTTGGGATATTCTGTGATGAGTCAGTGAGTGACTTTCTCTTTTATATATATAAAGTACCTTTCTGATGTGCTGCACTTGTAAAGGGACAGTTTTATGCAGTTTTTAAGTTTGTAACTTACAAAATGCCTAAATTAGCTATCACTGCCATCAAATTGTCTGAATATGTGTGCATTTTTACGAAATTTATATTTACCTTTTAGCTCTTACCTGAATTTATAACTAAATTTTATTTTATTTGAATTTTAAATGCTATTGGTTTATTTCTAAAATCCCTGTTTGTCATTAAGGATATGTAAATTAATTTTACGCAAAGTGCATTTATAATATGTAAATTTTAAATTTTAGTTTCACCGTCGATGTTGTGCTATAATACTTTACTTAGGCACTTAAAACAATCTTAGCAGAGTTTGGCAACACCAAGGGTTTTAGTCAAATTTGAAATAAAGGAAATGTCTGAAAATCTAAATATTAACACTTCATTATCTCATAAAATAAGAAAGATACGGTTGCCTCTGAAAAATACTTGAGGTATCTCGTTTTCCGACATTAGGGTTTAAATGTTATTTTCTCATGAAGATAGAGCTGGAAAATCAAATTTAATGATTTTTAGAAAATAGTTAGTAACAAAAAGAAGTAAAAAACTCTCTTTTCTAAGCTACAATCCTTAAATAATTATTAAGCTGAATCGAGAGCAACTTGGAAGTATGCGTACCAAAAGATCAAAAACATGTGCTGTTCTAGTCATCGATAATTTTTGCACCAAGAAGATTGCTAAAGAGTGATCAACAAACCAAATAAGAACCGTGAGTTTTAAGTAACAGAAATTCTGACCTTATTTAAGTTTAATTTCGTGTAAAAGCAATTTGTGGGGACACTCGTAAAATTGAATGGAAGACCGATTTGTTTATTTGGACTCCATAGAAAGCAATTAAACTAATGTCATGGAGACCGTACCGAATGCACTGAAAAAACACCTTATATTTTAATGGATATATAAATAGAAAATCAAATAAAAGATGAAATTAAAAAACCAAAGAAATATAATGTTTCAGTAGCCCGCATGATGCTGCTGCATTCGAAGAAACAAAGGCAGACAAAATATTTTTTATATGAGCAGAAATATTTTTTATATTTAACAAATTGTAGAAAAAGAATAAAAGAATCCATCCAAGTAGACTTCATCAAGGGTTGCCTCCTTAGGCATGGATTCAAAAAATGGAACTTTTTCAGTAAGAAGCTTGACTTTCGTCAAAGGAAGCCTCTTGTAACCCGAAAGATCCCACAAAGACAAAGAAAGAATTGATTGCAATTTTTTTATACATCCAAACAAGAACGCCAATAAGATAATTTTAAAAAATATTTTAAAAATTATTAGCCATCAAGCAAAAATGCCGTCATAAAAATAAGACATTAATCAAAGAAAAACATGTTAAACTTACCAAGCCCACAGAGAGCAAAAAATGGCTCTACAGACTAAAACAATATTATTTTACCTCCCAACTAGAAATGTAAACAACCCAAGATATATTTAATGACATGTATAAATACTTTTGTATGTAATAATAACAACTTTTATGTGGTCTGTTTTTAAATATAGACCTTTCGTATGAAAGAATTGCTCAATAACTCATATGTATCCAATAACGAGAGAATTAAATATGTATTTCTTAGTAAACTCTTTATACTTACTTCATATTATTATTTTCTAATTGTCAAAAAGAGTAACATAAAATTTATCATACTTAAAATATATTTCTTTAAAAAAAATCAATCTCCAATTTTTTTTATCTCAAAAATTTGATTAATCCCTTTAAACTCTCTCTCTCCAGAAAGCAGTTACTTAACTCTTTAACTGCCGCCTC
>BGPR01049627.1:0-11260 GCA_013235015.1 Araneus ventricosus
TCAGGTCTTGGATGGATAGCTATCCTTACAGCTGACAGAGTACGATCTGACCTTAGGATAGAGTCTTGTGAGTGGGCACTGAACATGCTCAAGAATGTTTCTAGTTTTGTTTGTTCTATCCTTTCTTTCAGATGAGTCAGAGTTTTATGTTAATAGTGTAGTGAACAAACAAAGTGTCAGGTGCTGGATGGATAGCTATCCTTTCAGAGTACGATCCTGACCGTAGGATAGAGTTTTGTGAGTGGGCACTAAACATGCTCACGAATGTTCCTAATTTTGTTTGTTCTATCCTTTCTTCAGATGAGCCAGATTTTTATGTCAGTAGTGAAGCGAACAAACAAAATGTCACGTGTTGGATGCATAGCAATCCATATGGGATTTCGGATTGTGAAAGTAAAGGTGTGCAGAAACTCATGGTATGGTGCTGGAATAGGTGTGATGGGATTGTTGGCTATAGCGACTGTCATTGTATGTCGACTTGGAAGGCAGACACCTGAAACATATCCTGTAACTGAAGCATCATATGATACCATTTGCACGAATAAAATAAATATTAGTCAATGCTTTCACCATTTGTATGGACCCTTATGATTTAATCCGGTAGAATATTATTTGTTAGTTCGGAAAGTATGCCTAGCCCTCCGAGCGGCGCAAACGTCTTTTTACGTTTCTCATGTTCAGTTCAAAAGCAGATAGCTCGTATTCATACGTATATTTTCTTAAAACATCAAGGATAAAGTATTCTTAAGATTTCAGATATTTAAGTAAATACAAAAAAGATCGATTCATTTACTTTAAAACTAAGTTTTCCAACCTGATAGCTAAAAGTTCAAAATAATTGGACTCTCAGAGGGCTAGAATACAGAAAGTAACAAGAATTAACAGACCGTTTCGAAAACACTTCAGCTATTAAATCATCTTTGTATCTTTTGAATTTTTAGCATGGTATTTTGCTCTTTCATCTCACCAGACAATACTTGAAAGTCTGATTTATAGGATACTGAGGTCATTACGCACCTAGGCTCGATAAAGCGCTCTGTAAGTATTAATAGTATCTTCTTCAAATTTCAGTTCCCATAAAATAAGCCAAATATATATGAAGAGCTGACTATCCATGATTCTGGCTGATTGTCGCATCTAGGGGGTTAAAAGAAGCAAAACAAGCATTCAGTTTAGTTTAACCTTTTCCGGCGCAGTGGTTGCAAATGAGGACACCAACTTTAAAATTTTCTAAAAAAATCCATTTCCACTTTGAAACCCGGAAAATTGCAGAAAAAACAGCTGATAGTTCTCCTTTTAGAATGTAGATGGCAGCACAGTGAAATTTCGCTTTCATTTCCGAAAAATTACAGATTTAAAATTCCCAAATTTCTTGACTCAGAGATGGGAATTTTTTTTTAGTTCTTGACCTTTACAATTTTAGCAAATTTACTCGACAATTTTCCTCCAATATTTTAGAAATTTCATGATTGTGTGTAAAATTTAACATTATTTTTTGAGCGTATCAAGATGGCTGTGTCCAAAGGGGTCCTCATATGAGGGGAAAACGAACCCACACCCCAAAGAGAGGAAAACGAAACGACTTCTACACAGGAATAGGTGTTTTTTTGTAAATTTTATGTCTAAACAATAAACTAAGCCCATTCATGATGTTTTTTCATCATATTTAAGAAAAATTAATGCCTTGCGCCGGAAAGGGTTAAATAGTTCTTTACGTCCCATTTAAAGCAACGCGAGGCCTATTTTGGAAGGCCTTCGTAATTTTGAACCGTGGTAGGATGACGAGGACACATGATCTGGCACCCCACACCCCAAAATTTCTCACCACAGGAAATACTTCACAGAGCTAAACTCACGTGTTTAAAGAAACTGAAATGATTCATTACCTTTCTTAAAAGTTACTTAGATCAATTGACTCACTGAGCGAATGCAAGGAATTTTTGCCATACTGTATGTTGATCATGACTCATGATGACAGAAAACACATAAGAGAAATGGACTTCAGATAAATACTAAAGATGAGGTAGTCAGTCGCAGAGGGAGAAAAATCAGAAAGTGAGGAGGCCAAAACTCAATTTTGAAGCTACCGTTTATATTGAAATAATTCAAATGAATGCTTAATGCTTAACTCCTTCCCTGCTGTAACAAGACATTAGTAGTGATGAATCAATTCATTTATTTAGTTTACGCATTACGTGAATGGGATGTGAAAAGTCAACATATATATGCCCAGGGGCCAGTGGACCCCACTCCCCAGTTTATGCAATTTAGCCCAGATTATTTTGTATATTCCCAAATCCACTCATAACAAAATTATACAGACAAGAATTGATAATAAAATTTGGTTCCAAATTTTCAACAAATCAGCGGCCTTATCGAGTAAGCTCTGCCCATTAATTGGAGAATCTCTCTCGATGAGGCCATTCACGCGGTCTAAAATCGTTTAAAACAAATATATTCAAAACTTCATAACTCGGTCCGTTTCCAGAGCTTCATAACTTTTTTTTTCTTTAAAGTGTCAGAGAGTCAAAAATACTAAATATAGGTTATGGGATCCGGAGATTTTTCAAAACTTTAGTCTTCTTAATTTTATCAGAACTACATTTATTGAATCAAACAACATAAGATATACTTCTTCACGCCATTTAAAACATTTTTCAACAGGAATAATATACATATCCCTACCGGTTCAATAATCAGGTGACGTTTGGACAATGTTCAGAGTGGAGACCCCGTGTACAGAAGAAAGAGAAAGATTTATAAAAGCCATAAAGATGTTTTGACAGCTGAAGTATTGTCTTAAGGGTCCGAAAATTTTTGTTACTTTCTGTATTCTAGGCATACTTTACGAACTTACATATAATATTCTAGCTTAGGTTTGTAATGTATTACCATAAACAAAGCAAATACGCAAATTTGATCCTTTTTTACTTTCTCGTATACGAAGTATACAAAGAGAAAGTATTGTAATCGTCAAAAAATTCGAACTCGAGATTTTGACGAATCTCCACATTTTAGACCTCCTTGAGTCCGAAAAACACAATTTTGGAATTATGTCTGTGTGTGTGTCTGTCTGTGGACACGATAACTCGAAAACTATTAGAGCTACGGGGATGAAATTTGGTATGTGGTCTTTAAACATAATTTGTAGGTTTCTATCAAAGTTTGGACAAAATCCGTCAATGGGAAGTCTGTCTATTTGTATGTCCGCGGTCATGTGAACACTATAACTCAAAAACTTGAATAGCTAAATGGATAAAATTTGGTACACAGTTTTATCGTTATGAATGTAGATCCGTATAAAAGTTTGGGCTAAATCCGTCAAAAAGAGAAGTTCAAATTGCATATTCAATTTCTTTTAATCCTATTCTCATGCATACGCATGCGTATTGGTAGCAATCTGTTATTGTTGTAAATTTTATTTCCAACAATAAATAATGTTTTCAAGCATCAATTGTTAACAATTTTTTATTGTTGTAAATCAAACCGATCTCATTATTTCAGCAAATATTTTATTCACGCGCCTTTGCAATTGTTACGGTTGTGGTAGTATAAATTGTTTTCTTGGGAATTCAATTCCAAAGCAGAATTTTCGCTTTAGTATTCATTGCATTGCCTATTTTATCGCGGCTGCTTCAAAGAAATATTTTTTTGAAGCGTGGCAACAGATATTTGATTTCAGGTTTGTTTGTTTTTTTGTTTTACTTTCTCGCATACGAAGTATACGAAGAGAAAGTATTGTAATCGTCAAAAAAATTCAAACTCGAGATTTTGACGAATCTCCACTTAGAAAGTATACGAGAAAGTTTAGGGGAGACCACTCCCGCTGGTTTACCTACAACCTTTTGCTATCAACATAGATCAATCATTTGTATATCATCGACAAGAAAATGTTTGGAGATTATGATGATGGTTAGAAGTTTTTATCGTAAAGATATAGTGATGATTAGAAGTTAGATAGATCTTAAAGATATCAGTTTATAGCACAAATTTTATATTCCTAATCAATACTCATTAAATAATTAATCAAATTTTCCTACCTTTGCATACCAGCTACTAATATAAAAAAATTCTGACATCTCCTTCTACAATGCTTCTGAGAATTGTTGTGAAAATTTTCACGAAAACAATCAATAATTGATGCACGTGCCGTAAAACAAGCCAATCAAAATTAAGTTTTCATCTTGTATAAAAGCTGTTCAGTGGCAGAAAAGGTGAACTTTGTCTTATAAAATGATGGAAGGGAGTTTGTTTACAATTGACAGCTCTTTTCGCTATTATGTTTATTGCTGGGTCTTTTCTTTAAATTGTTTTTTTGTAATGCTATTTCCTTTTACGGAATGTCATGGCATTTAGCTACGAGTATATTATTTTTAAAAAACAGCCAAAATTTCCCTTTAAAACAAATCAGATCATGTTTTGATTTTGTAAAACCGTTTAATTACTTCCATATACTGCCTTTAATTTTACAGCAACTTAAAATATAATTTGTAGCCATCTTATTCGGTTTCTGTTGAGGGCAAAAACCCAAACAAAACTGGAACCAAACACTTGATTAAAGGTAACAATAAAAACTAATTTAAAGTCAGACGAAATACATAGAGGTCATAAGATTTAAAGGTAATAAAACGGTATCAATAACAAAGCAGAAACAACAGCATTTTGTGAAAACTTAATATCTCAAGATACATATATGCGGAGAAAAAAATGCAAATACGACTTGTAAATTCCACCACATGGAGGTGACAGTAATTGGTAATATTTCTGAACAAAGTTTTAAACATCTGAAAATAGTTAATGTGTCGGCGCACAAATTGTACACATTCATCAAGAATGTACATAACAGAAATGTTGCAACGATAATGATAGATATTAGCTACTTCGTTAATTCAAACTATGTTAAAATTCTGTAACAGTTATAATTATCAAAATTTAACAAAAATATTAACTATAAATTAATTAGTCAAACATTAATTAAAACATAATTAAAAACTCTTAGTATTATATAGAATGGCACATTATGCAGCTATTTCTAATATAATACAGAAACAAATAATAGAAATATAAATTAAAAGGTAAAAAAATTATAAATAAGAAACAGAAGATTTAAACAAAAAACGATAACAATACACCTTTTTCGCATGCTCAAAGCAACAGCATCAAGTGATTGCATCAACAAAAAATTACAACAATTAATATTTAAAACACATAAAATAGAATTTAGAATGTAAAAGAGATTATTATAAATGGAAGGAATTCATAGATGGAGCTAGTTGCTAGCTTCAGTACTTTTTATTTCCTATGCCATATCGCGTCTGGCGACTCCTGTTTACATCATAATTTCGGCAGAGAGGGTAAATTATTTTACAAACTCTAGTTTCTTTTGGATCTTATTTAGGATTTTTGCCTCTTGATTTTTCAAAATGTTTCTCGTTCTGCGGTTGGACAGAATTCAGGCCACAAAAAGTATCCTTTTGATTTGTAATTTTACCCTTGACAGAAAATTTTGTCCATTTTAGAACTCCTTTGAAGAGTGGTCTTCGAAAAAGTTCGTCATACATTTTCTTATCCATTCCTTCCATTTCTAATAATCTCTTTTACATTCTAAATTCTATTTTATGTGTTTTAAATATTAATTGTTGTAATTTTTTATTGATGCAATCACTCGATGCTGTTGCGTTGAGCACGCAAAAAGGTGT
Organism: Araneus ventricosus; assembly: GCA_013235015.1. NCBI lineage: Eukaryota > Metazoa > Arthropoda > Arachnida > Araneae > Araneidae > Araneus > Araneus ventricosus. The sequence goes on from BGPR01049627.1 coordinate 5,700, forward strand.
ATTGTTATCGTTTTCTGTTTAAATCTTCTGTTTCTTATTTATAATTTTTTTACCTTTTAATTTATATTTCTATTATTTAAAATTATGTATTCATTATTTATATAATACTTTGCCAACACATGTATTGTCATTTCATTTTATAGTATTGCCAGCCGTCTTTGGTGCCCCACTGGTTTGAGGGAATATTGATTATGTTTAATATGAATTAATCATTTATGCGTGACTTGATGTTCATGGTTCATGGTTCATGCTTTGCTCCCTGAGCAAAAAATTTTTAAACATCTGATCGTGGAAGAGATTTAAGTCATGCTATTTACCTCTTCGGTTCTTAAGTGCATGATACTTCTTAAGTCACATCATGTCACATTTGCATGCAAAGCTATAACTGTCTACGTAATATAATATCTAATTAAACGCTTCTAAGACCGTGACTTCACTTTCTTATTTTTCATATAAAACATGCAAATAATTCGAACATGAAAATGATGCGGTGGATTTTGTTTGCATTAGAGGAGAGGTCTAAAGTATGCCAAGACTGATCCAAGGAGAACATTCACGTCTTCTAAAGTTTATCTGTGCCAAATTTAATAGCGCTTGGCCAAAAGTTCGTCCCTGTAACTCACCAACAAACACAGAAGCACACACGTGTTCGCTTTCATTATTAGTAGAGATGGAGACAGAGATTGCGAATTCATCAATTCTAAAACATTATTTTCTGTACAATAAAAGATACCATCCGTTCGTCTAAGGACACTATTAGTAACATAGTGTGCTTAGACGAACTTCCGAATTACTTCTCAGAAGTGCTTTATGAAAGAAATTACTGCTTATAAATGCAAAAAGAATAATTTTAGTCTTAAATAATAATAATTTCTTCTTCCTTCGTAAATTATACATTAATGGTGGGAGTTCTGGTTATTTTTGGAAAACGAACCGTTGATTGATAATAAATAACTACTTTAAGAAACCGTTGTAAATGCCAGGTGAAATCACTGGAAAATGTTTAGTTGCTATTGCAAAACATTAAGCAGCAAATCTCTGAAAATAAAGAATAATTATAAAAATATTATTTGTTGTTTCTTGTAGTCGTTTCTTTGAACGCATATCCAATACTGTTCATTTTCACATAAATAAAATATTATTTTTATTATTGTGTTTTTTGATTGTTTTACTTTTTCTCAAACCGATAGGCATAAACAATAATATCAAAATACTTAAGTAGTTACACTCCGATTAAGTTTAAAAAAATTCTACACATCGTAAATAATTTCATTGCAAATTTTAGAAGAAAATACTCCGATTAATAAAAGGGGCTGATATAGATAAGCAATAACAATAATATATAATATTATTTATATTTCTTTCGCGCCTGATATAAAAAGTCCTATTTTAGCTAATAACATATATAAACAATCAAACGCAATTGATGCAAATCTTTAAAATTAAATTATGTTTTTTTTCCTTTAAAAAGAAAACTAATACAATTTTTTTAAAACTTTTTTGCACTTTATTCATTTTTTTCCTTTCAAAAACAGATGATCATAAAACGAAACAACACTCCTCTACTCTATTAAGAAATCATTAAAGTATCTGTATTACGTTAACGCTATTTTATCGAATCATATCGCAATTTGACGTTGTTAAACCAGAACTCATGCCAAGCTACATAACATTGATTTAGAAATTTTATATTTCAGAAATTGTAGCAAAAAATTAAATAATGCTAATAATAAAATATTATTTTTGAATAAGAAGTCTTAATCTGATTCTATGCGTGTTTTCGAAGAATGCTGAGCAAACGCTGTGGATTTGAAAACTAAATAAGAATCTGGAATTGAAACATTTGAATTGAATTCTTCAAAACCATGAATTTTATAAATAAATATACTGAACTATATTTTTCCTGAAAACGTCAAGAAGGTCAGAAATGCTGATATTGAAACTCATCAGTAGATGTCACTATGTGTCAAATGGAAGTTAGTCCTTATTGAAAAGCACCAAATAAAATATAATGAATGCATGAAAAAAATATACTCGCTTGTTGATAATCATTATTATCCATACAAAAATATTAGCTTTGATTAAAAACTTTGTAAAGAGAAAAAACAAATCCAGCCATTTTGCATACTAGAGCAAAATAGACGCTATTGTACTTTTATTCGTGCATAGACTATTTCAGATTGTGGAAATGATAATTTCACAGATTTTGGAAAAGTAAATAGTAAAGTGGATTAAAATAGTTGAAGTCCTAAACACAAGCATATACGCTTCAACGTTTTTCATAAAAAGAAAATTGCTTAGACGCATCCAATTTGATTTTGTAATATTGGTTCCAACACTTAAATATAATATTTACATAATAAAATATCAAGAATTTCCGTTTTTTGCTTAATTTTTAAACGATCTCCCATTAAATTTAGAATAGATATTGAACTACTTAATTCTATAAAATATATTTACAGTAAACTTTACTTCATTTTCTATTTAGAAATAGAAACTTGGAATTTTTTCCAAGTCCAAGTTGCAATGCAAATAATTCACATGTATTCGATTTTGTACGATTAGTTCATTTAATATGTCAGCTTTTTCTATTTCTTAATTATGTACGTTGTTGAAATACAATATTTCCAATAAAGCAAAGTTTTGAAAATTACATGTACTTTTCACATCACTTATTTCCATGCTTTTTCATAGAATACAGTGCTTCAAATTCTGAACGATACGATTCTTATATTATTCTATGTCTTAAATATCGCAATATTTTTAAAAATAGAAAACGGCATTATACATGTTTTTAAAGCATTTTTCATGTACTAAATTAGTGTGCGATGGTGGCGCCATCTATGAAAGCGATTTTCAGTAAACATTAGGGGTAGCATTGTAGCATAGTAGGCTCCGATTTTTGTGTATCAGCACATAATTCAAAGTTTACATTAAGTCTTTAATTTTGCTAAAGCATATTTCATTTATTCATGCATCTGGAAATCTGTACAATATAACAGAAACTACAACATAAACCTCTTAATCTAACAAGAACTAAAAGAATCCGTGGACGCTTAATCGTATTAATAGATGCAGGATTTAGTGTCGCCATCTTTAGGGAATAAACCAAACTAAATAAATGTTAAGTAAGTACTGTTCATTGAAGGATAGAAATTTCCTAATTTAATGAAAATGCTGATATTCGTTTAGAAGAAAATCGTTTAAGATTATTTTGAATTGATAAAATAAGTTATAAATAAAACATTTATAATGTTATTATTTTGTTATTTTCTGCGTTTTCAGTTCATACATTGCAAGGCTACTTGTGTTTTCTTAGCAATTGCTGAAAACATCGTATACGTTTGGTTTAAAGAATAATTTTATACCTTCACAAGCATATAATTATTCTGAAAAAGAAATTTCAAAAACAGGAGCAAAGTAGGCATTCCGGTTCACCTTTAGAATTAACATATGTCAGACTGTAACATATATGCATCCTAATTTCTACTATTAATAAAAGTAAATTGTGTTTGTCAAGCCAGATCGTAGCAAATAGAGCCATTAAATTTAGCAAAAATACACTTTGGGATGTGAAAATGTGCAATTCGAAGGATTTTTTTTTGAAATTACAATTATAAATTTAAATAATTAAAAATTAAACAAAATGTTGGTGTTTTTCTGCTTTAATTTCAGAAACTTTATTGCACATTTACAATGTGTGTGTGTTTATACAATATTAAAATTAAAAAAATCCCTGCAATAATACCAATTTAATAGTCACTGAAGGACTTCCTAAATTTTAGCGATATTTTAAATATGATTAGTAAAAATACGTTTCACTTTTGCAATGAAAGTCAAATTGATTTCATTGTTTCATCAAGTCTTAAATTTGCATGTCTTTCTTCTTTTAAAAAATGATATGAAGATTTTCCTCAATTTTTCCATATACATAAACGAATAATATTTTTAATGATGCCAATTTTATTACTATGGTGTTTGATTCTGATTTTTGCAATTATTTAAAAATTAATTCATAAATATTACTTGCAACACTACCTTCTTTTGTTATAATTAGATATGGTTCATTTTCATTGTTCCTCCAATTTATATAATCAAATTATTTTTTTTAAATTCAAATTTGAATCTTTTAATAATTCCTTTTTTGAACCGAACAAAATGTAAATTTTAAATTTCTCTTTCTCCATTATTTCTGATTGAATCACGTTTTGGATGCAACCTTAATTACATTATTTTCACTTACTGCAAGAAAATCAACTCCGGATAAAACAAATATCTGTAGCAATTAATTGTATCAAATATCTATATGATATAATTAGATTAATTACTTACATTAAAATTATATATTTTAAATTAAATTAAAATTATACATGGCTAAAATTGAAAATTTTCCTTAAAGCTCATATTTTTAAAGAATGGTTCTGCCTAACATTTTTGTAACAACTAAATATATCGGCCTAAGTCATTAACTTCATTAAATGCAAACCATTCAGTACATTCCAATTCTATACATGTTTCAAAATTTTTTTCCTACAAACTTTTTGGGAGGATGAGGCATGAATTGACTCTCCCAACCTTAATGGTCATTTAACCCACCCCCTGTTATAGCCTTCTTTTAAAGCATACGGAAATGGGCTGTGGTGGGCAAGGGTAATTGGTCCCCCTACCGCGCTTATCTCCTAAGCGATATTAGAACCTCACCTCTCCTCAAAAGAAACCAACCGCCTCAGACCGGCTGTTAAGGGGAAATTTTTAGACCGCCTCGCTCAGTGTGAGAGGTTAAACCTCGTGACGCATTACGATAAATGTATTATTATCCATAGTGATTATGTACTCATGTAAATTAAGCCTACTATTTTATGTTTGTAATCAATCAGTTGTCTCGAATAAAAACACTGTCCATAACAATTGAAAGAAATTTATTTTTTGATTTCTTCTTCGTACCTTATCTTGAAAGACTCACCTCTTTTCACTTTAATGCGCACCTCGACAGATAACTTTGAAGATCCCTCGTATTCTAAAATATTTAATCAATTAGTGACCGCACAAGATATGAAAAAAAAACTGTCTTTTAAATGTTTATTTCTCTCCTATTGCTTATGAACATCATCGCGAAGTTTCTTTTTACTTTATTGTGCACCTCGACAGATAATTTTAAAGATCCCTTGCACTCTAAAATCTTTAATCAATTAGTGCCCTCCCACGATATGAAAAACATCCTGTCTTTTAAATGTTTATTTCTCTCCTCTTGTTTATAAACATCATCGAGAAGTTTCTTTTTACTTTATTGTGCACCTCGACAGATAATTTTTAATATTTAATCAATTAGTGACCGCCTAAGATATGAAAAAACTGTCTTTAAAATGTTTATTTCTATCCTCTTGTTTATAAATATCATCGCGAAGTTTCTTTTTGATATATTCTTGTGGTTTTTCCTCCCTTATTTAAAAAGGATATCTTAACATACACATTTCTTACGTAGGAAAATACTTTTTTTTTCATTTTGAGTTTTTAAAATAATTTATTGTATGAATTTATTAAATCTCTGAAATACAAAAATA
>BGPR01049628.1:0-11260 GCA_013235015.1 Araneus ventricosus
ATTTTACAGGTTTAAGGAAATCCATTTAATTCTATGAGTATTAAAACGATTAAAACATTGCAGATGAACAAAATACAAACCAATCTACACAATATTGAAAGAACATTAATAAATAATACAATATTTATGGATTTTTAGATAAGAATAATACACCTCTTAGGACAAATATACCAAATATACATTAACACGGATATACATAGATTTTGAATTAATGTAAATAAAAAAGCAAGTAAAACTGACAATATTAACAACAAACACTACACTTAGTTATCTTCATAGGGATAATGAATATTTGGCAAACTATTCGCCCTTTAATACTAATGAATTCATCAGTCTAGAAATGGTTATAAATCAGGGATAATAACTTCTTTTGCAAAGCCAAGTTTTTAGTACACATTTCCACAAAATTTGAATATATTTCAGTACATTTATTATCAAAAAATCTCTCCAAAATTTGTCCAATTTTAAGTTAGATTGGTTTTGTTAGTTGTTATGAGAATATCATTGCAAAGCTCCGAAATCAGGATGGAACAAGTGGCATTTCAGAGAGGAAGTCTGTTCAGCTTCGCTTAAGGCCACATATAATTAACTAGGGATGTAAACGGTATTTTAGTATTCATTTTTGGCCCTTCCTAATATTCGTCTAGTAATGCTAAATAGTAATTCATAAAATAAATTGGATAAAATATTTTTTTTAAAAAATGGAGGAAGAACAATTATTTAATGCTAATAATAAAAATTAAGAAGCATTAGAAGACATTCTAGTAAATTCTATTATGTAAAACCCATTTTATCTGTTTTTGTTGTAAGGTATATCAAGTGTATTTAATGAAGGTTACATAGAAGATGATCCATATTGTTATCACTTTCAGAAAATAAACAGTCACTTATATAATGGTGCCAAAGATTTTCTTACTAAATTTATGTAATCTTGGAAATTTTTTCTGGAAGCATTTGTTCCCATGTACCCAATTAAGTGGAAACTCATAATCTACCTATTAGAAATTCTTTTATTGAAAAAAAAATAGAATTTAATTTCTAGTAATTAATTATTCATGTTACTTTCTTCCAGGTTTTGTCATTGCTTACATTTTTGCAATGATGACTCCCTTTACTGAAGAACACAAAATAGTAAAGTAAAGAGTGGGTTCTATTACTTTTATATTGGAATTAGGTATTTAAAATATTAGTTAAATATACATAAAGGTATTAACATTTTTAAATATAAATAAGAAATCAATTTATTTAATCTAACTTTTTTCGATAAAATTTGAAAAATATTTCATTTACAATCAAAGTGAAATGAAAAAATTTGGTTGAATATTCGGGTCAATTAATTTGTTCCTTTACACTTTAGTTAGAGATAATTTATTCTAAGTACCTCAGAATTGAAAGCAGCAATATAATGATTACTTTTGATTTTATTTTAGTTCTTTATACTATATTTATTAATAATTTCTATTGATTCTTTCTGAGAAAGTGCTTGGGTGACAAAGTGAATAAAATTAAACCTATTTAAAAAATCAGTAACTGTAGTTCCTTCCTTTTATAATGAACAAAAAGTCAATGTATTGGCCTGAATATAAAATATATATTTTGTGAATTAAAGATGAAGAAAAAGAAATTAATTAGATTAAAAAAACTATCATATCGAAAGAAATTAATTCTAGTAAAGATAATTGAAAGAAATTAATTTAAAAAAGACTACTTATATTTAATTCTTTCAAGTAAAGGTTATAAAAATAGTTTGCTAAATTGAAATGTAAATGTCTTTGGTTAACATTGTCTAGTGTCCAGGTACTGAGAAGAAATTGAACAAAATTCACAAGTCAAAGTGATAAGTGTATGTTTGTTCTTGTATATATCGAAGTAGATGCAGTCCAATAAATATATTATTTTTATAAAGAAGGCCTGAGAATTTTCATGATTATGCTGAAATACACTGTATTTCCACAATAGTACAGTTATAGTATCCTTCCATAAAGGTCTTTAAAGCAATTTTTTTTTTTTAAGTAAGTCTCTACAATTTATAACCCGTCTGTCTTAACAAAGTCGACACTTTATTATCATCTAATTACATAATCCCCCACAATATCTCACATGTTTCCCATATCACAAAAAAATAAAATTATTATATATACAAATGAAAATATAAACTAAGAAAATCACAATTCTAATCTGTTAATCTTCTGTGACGATACCTTTATGCAAGCACCAATAAATCCAAGGTATGACATGATTACAGCCACAACCTAAAAGGTGTAAGTAGAAATATTTTTAAATGTTATCTCAAATTGCAAAAAAAAATATATGCTAGTCTAGAGTTAAAGGACCAAGTCCAGATTATTTTGAGAAAATAGAACAAGGATAGTTGAAGGAATAGAGACTTAACTGTTCTTATTATTCGGTGATAGAAATTGAACTATGGACATGGATATTATTAGCTGAAAATTGCAGAACCCTGGTAATCCAAACTACCAATGAGCAACTAAAGTTTGCATCTACTGACTTAGCAAATACTCTGATACAAAGGTAGATAATGACTCTTGGGGGTTTGATGGAAAGAGCACGAAGCATCAAGTAAGATACATTGGCAAATAAGTTGAGGTAAAGAAGATATCTAAAGTTTATTCTACAATTACAAAAGTATTCATTCTAATATTCACTTAATATACTCTTGTTAAACATTAGCTTGGTTTATTCATGAACTGTTATTTTTCCTCATTTTCAGTAAAATTGAAATAAAAAAAAAGCATTTGGAAATAAATATCTTGTAAATTTTCAAGGTTCGATTTAGGAATTTTACAATTTTTCTAAACTACCATGACAGTGTTAATGCAAATAAGTAAAACAAGAACTTTACCATTTTGAATTTTTTATCATATAAAAGAAGATATTTAAGAAATCTTTACATATGAAAAGATTTGTTTGTGTGTATAGAGTGAGAGTGGGTCTTTTGTAAATCTACTCAAACAAATGACTATCATGCAGAATAAGGAATCTCAAATGTTAGCTAAGTATAATATCAGTCTCAAGTAATACATCGAATTGTTTTTCTAGTTCTGCAATCATAAATAAAATAAAATTTAAAATTAATAATTAGGCAAAAAATAAAACAGAGATAATTTTATAAAGGGAAACGCATTTCCACAATCAAAACAAAAATAAACTTATTTTTCACCACACATTTGTTCAGTTAACAGGCTATTTAATACAGTAAAAGCTTAACCAATCAGCTTCTGGAAACACCGGATACCCGAGGTCCGATGAATGAGTGGATGGGGAAAATGAGGGATTACAGCCTTTTTTTTTTGAAGATTTTTTTCAGCCACAAAATAATTTGTTTTGTCATTTTGAATAAATAGTACTTGAATACTTGTATCTTCCATATAACATTGGCTTACAAACAGGCTATGGTAGATTTTAATTTAATACTGATGATTTAAAAAAAAATAGCCTGAACTTAATTTTACCAGAATATAGATTAAAAGTATAAAAATAGCTTATCTAAACTTAAAAAGGATATTCACTCAGCAAGCATACAAAACCTTGTTGATTGGTAATAAACCATAGGATTGAATATCAAAACTACTTAATGAAGATTACCGGTTATGCTAGTCAATGCCGCACCTCCACTCCTCTTCCTGCACTTGATATTATGTAATCGAGTCAACACATCTGCTATATTTGAGAGTAAATAAATAAAGGAAAAGAAAGAGTCACTAATTTGGACTAAATTCTCTATGAGTCTACTTTTTTTTAACAGATTCTGTCCTCACCTATTATTTTTTTTGACAATATTTATTTTTGATCTTGTTTTTCTGGGAAAGGGAGGACCTTATTATTTATTTTACACTTTGCTTTTTTCAACCTCCTCTCCAGAAGCAAGTTCCCAGGTATAAAATGAATATTGCTTTCCCCTTCCACTCCCTGCACATGAAATCCAACGTTGCATTCCAGAAGAATTGTCCGCTACAGGCAAATTTTGCGCGAGATGTAAATGCAAACTTATTTAATTTTTCCGGTTAGTTGAGAGCTTCCCGGATAATTGAATGCCTGGATAATCTAGAATTCTACTGTAATAAAAGTAAAATTAATGATATAAGAATTTTCAGAAAAAAAAAAAGCTGAAAAATGAAATGAGAAATATGACTACTCTATGATCAATAATGTTTTGAGGGAATTTTAATGGTGCAAATAAATTGTATTACTTAATAAAAGTAGTTAAAATTGTTATCTGATAATGATTAAAGAGTTGATTATATCAAACGATGTGAACATTACTGTAACAAGTTTCATCATTCAAAAAGTAAATCAATATTTCAAACAAATGAATTTTACAGATCAATCTGTACATGTCTGAGAAAGTATATCTACCAAGAGGTAGTAGATTTTTACCTCTGAAAAAATGATGAACAGATACTGGTGATAAACAAGCAATAGCTACCATTATCACACCTATTTTGTTTCCAATATTCGTATCATTTCGCCCATCCTAAAAAAAAGAAAAAAAATTGTATTTAGTACATAAATAGTAGAATTCCCTTTACCTCTTCCAAATTTAACAGAGATAATTTTAATTGAATCTAAAAAATTAATACACAATTATCCAATCATTCAGATGAAATGTAAACTTTTATTAGTATATTCACAGACAAATATACTCGCAAAATTTGAAGAGTAATTACACAACAATGATTGTCAAGTTGTAAGGATATTTATATATGTGTGTGTCGTGTAGTTGCAAAAGTGGCCATCTCCATTTTTTTTCACAAATGCATTTTTTCAAAGATTTAAGTCTATATGATCTCTTCTGCCACTTGACAACACAAAAATGTTTAAAACCTGCCTAAAAATCAAGGTGTGCTGCAGAGCTGGCCATCTCCATTAATGCATACAGATTCAAAACCAACCATCTACAAATCCGCCAGGCAGCGAAGAGGTAGTTTCGTGAAACTTTGCCAAGTGCACGCTTACCGTTGTTAATGTGGACGCTGCTATAAGTTCGAGTTTTCTGAATTATTGCACTTTTGAACAAGATAGAAAAAAATGTTGAAGTTATCCTCATCAGATACAGAATTGTATAAGAGATCCATTTGGGTGGAAACGAGAGGTGGTAAAGCAGTAACAGTAGGCTCTATTCATAATAATTAATTTATCTATATATAAAAGTGGATGTGGAAGATGACTTTAAGATAGGAGGGGCACAAATACCATTGTGCCTTTAGAAAAGAGGGGAGACCGAAGATCAGCAGCATTTGAGCCAAAAAAGAATGCTGTGATCTCTTTCATAAATTGCATGGAATTTCACTACTATAATATACAGAATAAGACTCAAGTGAGAAATAATAGTTTTTACTATGTAACTACTATTATTATAGCGGGACACCAGAGAAGATGTGGACATGAGAATCGGATTTTTTATTTTTTTTTATGATTGAATCTATTTTTTGATGGGATGATATCTCCTTATTTCAATAATATATTGAAAAAATTATTATGTCTTCTATTTTCTGCACAATTTGGCATATTTATTTAGATTTCCGATTGCAAAACTGTCTATCTCCAAAGCAAAACCTTAAATACCCCCCCCCCCTTTATGCATCATTACCATAAATTGCATACTGAACCACACTGCCCGAATGACATGCAGTATTTTTCCAAATCTCATTTTGGCTAGACATGACAGAAAATTCCCTTTTCTGAAGAATTTTCTGTTTTGGAGACTGCCTGTTTTGCAGTTACACGACTCATATATAAGAGTGATGAACTATTTTAATAATAAAGTAAAATGATGCTTTATTTGTGTTTGATTCTACTTTGTTGTTCTCATTAACTTTGTTCACATGCAAAATTGGAATGTAGTTTAAGTTGAGCCAGAAATGAAAACTTTTCTTTTTTTAGTTCGAAGTTCTCCCATCTATCTAGCTAATTTTCCTTTCCAAATCCATGAGAACACAAACTTTTAACTGTATCAATGCACTATGACAATATCTTCCTACTTCCTCAAGAATTTTAATTTTATCATATTTTTTTATAGTGATAATCGATGTAGTGAAAAGTGTAAAAAAAAAAAAAAAAAGTGTATTGAAATACAGACCTTTTATATAATTGCATAGATATAATTGAATATATTGTCAATGCAAGGATAATATATAAACTTTGACAATGTGAGGAATAACTGTAAGATGTTCTAAAAGCAAAGCCTTTTATACTTTTCCCACTTGGGGCTCTATTTCTGCTGAAAAAATTTCATTAACCTCAAAATTTAAAAAACTTTGCTGCAATATAATGATTTAAAAATGAATAACAAACTAAAGCATTAATTTATGATTAAAAAATATTTTTGATCTAAAATAGTCAATCTAGGAATTTTGATGAAATGTTTTAAGTCAAAGTTATTTTCTAAACTATTCTGCTATTAATATTGAAGAATCTCAAAGTACACAATTTGTATATTTCTGTAACCCAATGATTTCTTAAGAAGTCTTGTAATAAAGGATAAACAATAAAGATTGGGCCGTATCTTTGAAATTTCAGCTTTTTTTACTCATCATCTCATAGAAATATTAAAAAGAATGATGGATGAATATACATTTGCCTGATGGAGAAGGATGGGAATAAAACACGCGTTATTTTCTAATAATTATTTATTATGCTAATGATGATGCCTTTTGTTTCCTTCCGTTAATATAAAATATAGCCAATGTGAAAGTTTCAAAAAAAATTACATATTAGTGCTGGAAAAGTAGCATTCCTCTCCTCCTCCTGATGTTTAGCTAAATTTATCTTTCCATTAACATTTACCATTCCATTAACTGGTTACAAGCCTTCTTAGTTATTTCCAAAGTAATTTTTGCAAGAGAGAAGGGGTAGAACACATGAATTCTTTTAAGTCAAAAGATCTTTTTCATTTTCTAATTCTTTTTCAGATAAAAACTTCATTTATTGTCCTCAAGCTATTGCATATATGTTCATCTGAGAAAATATTAATAAATATAAATGACGGATATATATATATATATAAAGTAGAGTGTGTGTCTGTTTGTTCCTTATAAAAATCTACAGTTTTTGTCCAATCTTGATGAAATTTGGCACACATATTCTTCAAAACAAGAGAAAAATTACTGTCAATTTTTTAAAGTGAAAAATTAATTAAATTCTGAGTTAATTAGAAATTAAGTGAAAATGCGAGGCTTTTCCATAATTTTTTTGTCAATAACTTCCGAAGGATTTATTGCACGAGAACGATTTTAACACCTCCTTAAAATACGAAAATTTATCTTTCTAATGATATTAGTTTAAGTGCTGTAGAAAATTTAGACTAGTTTTAACTAATTTTTAAAAACATTGTTTACTGCTCGCAATTCAGCGAAAGCCTTTTGCTTGCAATTCTCCTCCAATGGGGTCATGATGAGAGTTGGGGGTAGACGTACGCAAGATAACTCAGTGGGGGGAAGACTTATTTCTATCTTCCCTGCATTAATTTGTTACAGATACTCAAGGTTATTTGAGATACTATTTGCTATTCATTTCCGTATCTCCCTGTGTGTTTTTCCTCCCTTCCTCGTCTTGTCATAAAATTCTGAACGATACTCTCTGACCCACACAACTGCCCTTTCCCCTGCTAGGGTGAAGACCAGTTTGCACTTGGAAGAGAGATAGAATGTTGCTTTTAAAATAGCTAAGCATTCACATTTAATATGCCACCAAAGAAAAAACAGTCTATCGGACAAGTACATCCAAAAACCAGAAGAGCAAATATAATGCAGGCATGTGAAACCCCAGAACAGTGTGATGCTCACGTCGAACAAAGCTGCCTCAATGTCTGCATCTAAGGCTATAAAAACACCTGAAATACGGAGAGACCGTCTCGTAGAAGACCGCCACAGAAGGGCTGTGTCCAGAGCTAATGAGACAACTGAACAAAGGGAGGTTCGAATTGAGGAAAATCGAGTAAGGATTCTTCAAACAAAAGAATTACTCTAGAAGAGTAATCTGAAACTCAAAGCTGTCAAGTATGATTACCAAGTTCATCCAAACGTATATATTGGAAAAATGGACATACTCTATGTGCACTGTAGCGCAAAAAAGTCGAAGGGTAAGTCTCCTGGGATATGTTGCTCAAACGGGAAAGTCAAATTAACACCTCTGTAAATTCCACCTGACCCACTCATGGCATACATGTCCGGAACCACTTCTGAATCCAAACATTTTTTGAAATATATAAGGAAGTATAATTCTTGCTTTCAAATGATGTCATTTGGGCCAACGACGATTGCTGAGGAGGGCTGGATTAAATGGATTTTTTGAGTTTTAATACTTGACAGATATGAAATTACTTTGTTGTCAGTGTGTACAGTATCGTTTATTAATACCTTAAATATATAGTATTACTATTATTATAAGACTGGTGAACCAGCTGGTCGCCATAGGTGGCTAGTAGCAAATGTTTCAAAAGTATTTACGTAAAAGAAAATCATTTTATCTGATAACCTAATCAGATTAAAGAATTTGAATATATTTCAAAAGATATTACAGGCATACATATAACTTCCAATTATAAGAGCGAGTTATTGTTTTATGGCACAAGGGCCCAGACAGGCCATGCTGTGCCAACCAATTTTAAGAAATATTTTGCTTCATAATTATTAAAATACCCCCAGCTTTCCTTCAGAGACAAAGAAGATTTGTATCATGTGCGTACTGCTTCATGAATAAACCTTAAGCATAAATAAACTATTAACATCAACAAATATTGCAATATTACAGGAAATTTTTAAAAAGCTACAGTAAACTAGGGATGTAGCAAATATTTAACAAGCAATTTGGTGTTCAGCCCTTTTGCCAAATACTAAACAGATATTCGGTTGAATAAATTTTACAATTTTTTTTTAATGTGCTTTTAAATATATTTAATAAAGACTATATCAGAATTGTATTTCAGTACATTTAATATATAAAAAATTTCCTAACAGTTACTTAATATTAAGTTGCACAGTAGGTACATGTATTTAATAATGTTACATATATTATTTATCATTGTGAAGCCTGAAATTAAGAGGCAAGAATAATTTTTGAGCATTTTCAGGTAAAAGACAATTTCATTTCATTTCACACATACAACCAGTTTCAAAAAAGAAACTCTATATACTGTGTTTGCAGGAGTTGAAAGATATTTCCTTACTAAATTTGCAAGTCTACGAAATTTTTGCCGCACCCCATTCCCCCATTAATTAAGTGGATTCTCAGTCCTAGCTATTAGAAGTTCTTTCTCAAAATAGGAAGTTACTTCCAGTAATTTTAATTTATCCACTGAATTTTCTTCTGTGTTTGTCATTGTCAAATTGTTCAATGGAGAATTTTTTTTTAATTCTATGAAGCAATCCCAAATTAAAGAGGGTTTCTAATTCCTTATTACTGGAATTGTTATTGGAATTCAGCTATTTAAAATATGGAAATAATAATAAAAAAAATCAATTTTATTAATCTTTAATTTTTTCATTTAAAACTTGAGAACTATTTATTTAGAATCAAAAGTGTTATGTTTTCAAAGAGTAGGTATTTGGCTACCAAATATTCAGCATTTGGCCAAATCACTATTTGTTACATCCCTACACTAAACAAATTAAATCAAATGAGTTTAATTCTGAATTGAACTTCTTTATGGCAGAAAAAAGAATCTGACAAAGGTACATTCTAAATGAAGATGTGGATAATTGAAACATATTTTGAAATTTCAAAAACAGTAAATTAAAAAAAATTCAGGAATAATAACTAAATAAACAGAAGATAGAATCCACGTCGGTTACGTATTTGCTGTTTTTTTATACCTCTGCGGTGCATTTAAAATTAACAAATTTGTCCTGCTATAAATAAAATCACCGTTTCTATTTCAAATTGTGATTTTATTTACAAATATGAAATCTAGATTGCATATTTTTCCCGTTGTTTGGAATAAATTCCAGTATTCAAAGCAAGAAATGATTATGGGAAAAAACATTTTAATATTTGTTTAGCAAAACTCATTTTATACTGAACAGAAATTAATTAATCAATAAATATAATACAATTGATTCATGCTTATAAAAACAAGTTTACCTCTTCATTTTGAGGTAAAAATTTTTTAAATACTATTATTCTAAAAAACTAATAAATTTCATTTAAATGCATTTGTTCAAGAGAAAATTATTCTATTTTATGTGGAAAGTTATCTTCTACTCTCAGGGTTTATGAATAAACAGATGTATATTTCTAAATTCTGAAGGGTTTGCTTGTCTATTTCATTGAATCCTGTATGAAAATATGCAATTTCTAAAGTTTATACATTTTATTTACCTCCCTAAATATTTTTGTGGCTAAGAGGAGAAGAGTAAGTATCACCTCAGACAAATCCCACATATAATATTTGGCTTATTGATCTTTTATATGATCAGACATCTTTTTTTTAAAAAAAAAATGTTTCTATATTTTGTTATCATTATCAAATTTACTTTTATTATTTTTGATGGAACAATACATATTGTATCAAATTTGTAAATATATATTTCTTTAGTTAGAGGTTTCTATTTTTAATTTTATAATTTGCATTTCTATTAAAACAATAGAGAAAGTGTAGTATACATACTTTTATTGTCCTTTTTTTTTAATTTATTTGTTCTGTTAATTCGATACCAAACTTAAATGAAATGATGAAAAGATTAATGGATTAAATATAAAATCTTCAATTTTAACAGTAGCATTTAAATACTATTTTCTCCCAGAATTTTCGTTTTTTCATAGCCAAGCTTTGCACACCTCTATCCATTTGCATTTTGAGTTAGAGATTTGCTTCAAAAATTGCATGGTTTTATATATACAATTTAGGTCATGAGAAAGGGCAAATCTCTGATGCAATGGAGAGAGCATCCTTGTCTGCAAAATGCTCTAAATGTCTGAGCTAAGGTGATCCCTAACTGTTATTTTAACTGTAAATCAGTCTAGAGTCCCATCAAAGAATTTGAATTGAAAATGGTAGTTGTATGTAGCTTAGAGTAGTGTAATTCCAAATGAGCCCATTGCTAACAAAATTGCTATCAAATGGATCATGTTCCAGAGGTAAAGGCAAGGAACAATGATTATAGTATTTATTGAAATAAAAAGCAGTGAGTTTTCTTTTTTAAGGTTGATCAAAAATTTTTTTACTTTTAATAATTTAAAATAAAAAAATTATTTGATGTGGTTTTAATTTTGGATTTAGAAAATCATCATCCCTCCGTGG
>BGPR01049630.1:0-11260 GCA_013235015.1 Araneus ventricosus
TTGATTTCTGAGGGTGATTTTATTTGTGATGCGAGGAGGCAACTTCATGTGGGGGCCATTGATAAGTTTTGCTTTAGAAGATTGGTTTATAGCTGTAAGAATTACAGTCATAATTTTGTTAATGACCTCTTCGAAATCATTAGTTGAATTGATACCGGGGTTGCCTGGAATTGCCTATTTGACAATATCATAAAATTCCAACCAGTTGTTTTCAGAGTTTTGGAGATGGCAGGAATGTTTGCATTTATGTCGATTTCAAAGGATACCGGATTATGATCTCTGCAGAGTTCATTTAAGGAAGATGAATCACCCGAGGAGAAGTTCTTGAGTACACCAAAGTCAAGCGTGCTTGGATTGTTGCTGTTGTGCGAAAAGTGGTTGGGCTCGGGAGGAGCAAGAAGAATAAGGTTATTGTTACATATGTAGTCGTTGATGATGTTTCCATTTTGATTACGTCTTCCCAAACTCCAGGCGCTGTGCTTAGCATTGAAATAACCAACTGCACTTATTATTTGAATTAAAAATTCTACTGAGTTCATTGGTAGAAATGATGCCATGAGGAGGCCTATAAATGCTGGAAACAGTAATTTGTTGAGAGTTCGGAAAGATCATGGCAATGGTGGTATTTTCAAAGGAGTCAGAGGTGATAGGAGTTGGATAGTGACCGATTGAATTTCTAATAAGTAAAGCAGTTTCACCACCACGGTAAGTGGTCTCTCTTTTCTATACGTTGTGTAATTAACTAATTTAAGTCTCATCTCCAGGGTTTAGGTGAGTTTCCTGGATTGCAATGACATCCGGCTTCCACTCCTGGGCGAAATATTTAAATTGGTTGTATTTGGGCTTAATGCCCCCAGCGTTCCAGCTGACAACAGTTAAACAATTGTGGCGTTGACTATTGAGTGTGTTTGCTGATTTGGCGTTGGTGGAATTTATCCATTTGACTAATGAAGGAGGTCATCATGGTTGACATTTGCTTGACGAATTCTTCTTGACTTGATTTCATTTTATGAGATAGATCCAATGGTCTGGGCACAAACTGGGTTACTGGCTTTATGTTCGAATCAGATTTTGGGATTTCCTTGACTTTCGCAAGTGCTGCTGGATCAGGCCATGCGTTAGCAGGTGCTGTTGGGAAGGATTTCCTGTTTAATGGTTTTTGGGGGCAGCCTGAATGAGGGCAAGGGCTTTGTGATTGTCCTTGCAATGTAAGCAAGTTGCAAGAGTTTCTCTAGGTTTGGGACAATCCCTGGACAAATGATTTCCCGCGCATTTCATGCATCGTTTGAATGGGATTTTCTCCCAGAAATAATTTGTATAAGCGTTTCACTTATTTCTACTAGAAATTTTGTACAATTTACTTTCTCTGCATTAATTCTGATTTTTGTTCTTCTGTGAGGATATACTCACAGACATCCATACTGGGGCTCAGAATTTTAAGTACTCCTTTTTTTAGTAGAACCTGAAATTCTTGTGTTGAGCTTGCATGCAGTAAAATAAGTCGGAGGGTTTCTAATTTTTAGAGAGAGAATGAAGTTAGTGTCACAAAAAAGAAACAAAATTACAGATGTTTAAACAATTTTTGAAAAGTTCTATCATGGACAGTCATCGAACAGAATCATCAAGATAGGAAATAGATCTCTGAGGGGGTCGAGGGCTCTGTGAACCAAACAAGAACTGCTGCCTTCTAAAGAACGACAGGAAGACAATTTTTGAACAAAATACAGAAGGAAGCTTTTGTGTACGTAATTATTGCCCTATTTGACTTCTTTTGTTCGCACGGGCGTTCCTTGCTGAAGTTTATTTCAACCCAAGCACCGTGAAATATGTTCGCAGCCATTCATGCGAGTTCAATAGCCACATGCATGTGGCTATCTAAACCTTCTGAAATTACTTCTTATGTTTTCATTCCATTGGAATATGTCGGAACTTTGTGTTAATGTTTCCTTTGCGTGCGACAGTGAACGAACTGAAGGTACTCATATAGAATACTACACATGTTAGTGAAATGGACTACCGCACGGATGTTGCCGGTGTGAACCAGGGAAGTCATATAGGACAATTATTATGTACGCAAAAAAAAAAAAAAAAAATGTGAAGCTTCCTTCTGTATTGTGTTCAAATTGTTTCTTCCTAACGTTGATTACAAGGAAATCATGGCCATTTGTAATCGGTATAATTGTTTGCATTATGGAAAAATGCCAAAATAATTTTCCACGAAAAAATGTTTTTAGTATTATATAATATCTTGAATCTTAAATATCTCGTTTTTTACAGGCACGAACAAACGGATGAAATTTTATTCGCAGTTACTGTGGTTTTGAATAAAACGTTAATTGCAGGTATAGTAGTAACGGATAAAATGTTATTTACAGGTATTTTCCATTCTGTTAACTTCGTGTTTTCTCGATGACACTACACTATTTTAATTATTTCATAATTTTATTATCAGTTAACCGATTAACTTATTTTATGCCAGTGGCGCCATCTGATTATGAATTTAAGAAGAAATTGTTGAAAAAATTTATATTTATAATAATGAATTCTAAATTAAAAATGAAAATGTAGAAAATAATTAAAATAAAAAATTACTTTTTAGTACATTAATGAAAGAGTGTTTTTAAAAACAGTTTATATTCTTTTCTTAATTCAGAGCACTTGTAAATTTGAGAGAGGGAATTTACATTAGGAGTTATTTTGAATTTATCGGATAATATACCATGTTTGGAAAGAGGAATAACATCTAATTAAAGATTTATTTTCCCATAAGGTTTATGAAAATATTATCTGAAACTTAAACTATCAAAAATACTAGTCATGCGACAAAGAGGACGGAGGAAAAAATGTGCTTAGGAAAGTGTAAGAAAAATGTGCAAAGATTTTTCGAAAGTTTTTAATTTTTAAGGATTAAAAATAAATCGATTAAGGTGACACTAAAATGATGAGATGATTATGGGAGGAAGAAGACGCTTATAATAGCGAGTAAAAACACTCGGAGAAAAAGTTTGTCACTCAGGGACCGAACCTCACGATGTTGAATTGGAAGCGTAATGCATTGACAACTACCGGAACGCACGGCTTGGAGGTGAAACAGGGGGGTTTGTTATTTCAACTGAAATTTATATCGTAATTTGGAATTTTAAGGATTGCTGAATTTTAGATTGAGGGGAGGGTTTGTGATAAAATTTATTTGAAAGTTTTTGAATCAACCTTATTTTTTAGAAAAACCCAAGTCGCTAACGTAAACTATTTTGACTTTGACCTGCACGTTTTGTGGCTCGCATAAATTGTGAGAAAAAGTTGTTTTACACCACATCGAATATATTAACAGGCTATTCCTATGAAATTATGACCAACGTGGCGGAGGCTACCGGTTCTGTTTTGTAAACGATCGTTGCCATCTGCAAAAGAGAAATTAACCCCTATTTTCCGCCACGTACTTTTCCGCTTTAGCGTTTTATATATATAGATTTGTTTATTGTTGAAAGATTGAGTTGTTTGGCTTTTCCTCCGGGTGAACAACTTACTAACTTTCAAGTTTACCGGGAAATAAGGGATACCTCAGACGTGCATAAGCTCCTACAATGGTTCTACGGTCGTTCACCATTTATGGCAAATTCAGGCATAATATCATTAGCCATCGGAGTTATAAGAGATAACTTTGTTAATTGTTTGTTAAGTTCTTCAAGTGGAATAGTCCTTTTTGACGAATTAGAAAAGTGAAAATCGAAAAAAAAAAAAGCAGTATTGTATGATTTCAAGTATTAAGATGAATTCTAATTTTCACAACTACACTGCTGTCGTAAATAGTGGCTTCGTTCTACATAGGATGAAATGGGGATTAAATTCCATATATAGGGCAATCTGCACTGCTTAAATAAATTATATCAAAAAGTTTTATGGCTGTAACCGTTTCACAATTATTGATGGTTATTCCAATGTAAGCAACACTAAATTTGCGAAGCATCATCGACGTTCAAGATTGAAAAAATGTGCTGACATTAGATTTGAAGAAAATATGGCAGCAAGTTACCGCAAGAGAATTTTCTGTCCAATTCTTTTAACAAAACTATACTGTTAAAGTTGATATCAAATCACTTTGAAAAATCTAGATTAGATTTTGTCAAAAGTATAGTGATGCTGATGCTGAAACTGTCAACACAGATTTAAAATATTATTATTTCAGGTCAACGTTTTCATTATAATATTTAGTGGAGGGGAAGGGATATTTTCCCAACCATGATGAAAATTCTCCCAATTGGGGGAGATTAATTCTGTTGAATGTTTGGAAATTTTTTCTGCATTCAGTGTTAGTACAACCCGAAGGTGATCAGAACTAAGCTCTGAGTCATAAAACACAAACCAAACCAGTGGTAAATTTGTATGAGTCCGGATTCAGCTTTTATTGACTATTTCGTTCTTATTGCCAGTTAGGGGCCGTTCAAATATTACGTAAGCACCCAAGGGGGGGGAGGGGGTTTGCGATTTGCTTATTTTTGCTGACAAGGGGGGAGAGGGAGTATGAGTGATGCTTACGTAAGCACATTAAATCACTTTATTTCCGAAAATCTCTTGTAACTTGTAAAAAATAATTTAATTTAAAAAAATTAGAATTTGAAAAAAAAGCTAAATTGTAAGAAAATTAAACTTGATTTTGTGAAACTGAAACTTAGTAGTAAATTAACTTACATTTTTTGCCATTTAAGATTAGGTTTTTCTATTTGAATTAAGCCCTAAATTTTTTTATAAATTAGATTATTATTATCCGTTTTGTAAAAAAAAAAAAAAAAAGAACGGGGGGGGGGCTAGTATGCTGGGGTTGCAGTATGCTTACGTAATTATAAGAGGAGGGTTTGCGATTTGCTTATTTTTGCTGACAAGGGGGGAGAGGGGGTCAAAAAATACCAAAAACATGCTTACGTAATATTTGAACCGCCCCTTATTACTCTGAATCCGATTTTAAGTGATTCCGAATCGCATAAATCTGGTATTTTGTTCCTCTTCCGACAGCAGGAACTCTCATCTTTCGCAGGAGTCCTTTATTCGCGGTACGATTTTTTCCCAGCACTCTCTTGCTTATAACATGAATTTTGTTGGAGCACTGGAATTTCAGGAATCGAATACTGTAGGGATCCCGATAATTCATTTATCGGATGTATTCTCGGATTGTTCCTATAATGCTGTTTTTAAAAGGAAGCTAGTATGAATTTAGAAACCTGTATTTTTCTTGATGATTCATGAGTTTGCCAGAACGAAGGGATAACATGTTTCATTCATAGGCACCAACAGTATGTTTACATTTCTTTTTCTCAGACGGATGAAGTTAAAAAGAACAACTTCTTTTAGTATTATTTAGAGAACAAAATATATTTCGTTGGTCTTTTGAAAGTTGCTAGTTCATATATGGGCCATCCAACTCAGAGTGGGTGAAAATGGAGTGTGAGGTTTAAATTTTCTTTTCCCCAGAACTCCTTTTAGATTGAAAATTTAAAGATGATTCAAATTAGACGAATTATCGCCTCTTCATAACGAACAACTTCTGAGTTGAGAGTTTTTCGATAGCTGCAATTGCTTAGAAGTTAGGATCTGAAAAGTGATTTTCAACCTACAACTTCGACTGCTTTTTAAGCAAAGATTCTGACACCGCGTTGGGTAACTATCATCGGTTGCATTTTTTTTCCATCTAATAGGAGTGATAAATTTTTCCTAGAATAAATAAAGAAATTAAAATGATTTTTATTCTTTAACATTTGTTATAAACTTTATTTCGAAATTTTCAGAAGAAAGAATGCAGATGGCGCGTAAGAGAGACCTTCTTACTTGGTTGAAATGGCTGACTACACTAAAGGTTTGATTTATAATATTGTTTAAATAATTTAGTAGATGTTACTCTGTTATTATAAAAGTTTTTTTTTATCTGTATAATAGAGGATTTTCTATCGCAGTGAAGTAATCAACAAACAGTTTTGAAATCATTACATTTGTGGATGCTAAAAAGTTATGAATTACTCTAATATTTTTTTAAATTTTTATATAATTATAACCGTAAATACAGCCCCCGACCTGCCAAAGCACACGGGTTTTTCACTGAATGACAGTCGTTGCAATAGAAACGAGTACTGAGGTCGGGTCCTAATGGCCAACACAGCCTCACGGCCCAACCCCTCCCGTAGGAGGCACGTACTATCACTGGAGGAGGGCTGCCCCCCCCCCCCCCCCTTTATGTACCCCTAGGCGGACGAGTTCCTTCATATACAAACCTGAGCAACTCATCCACACTTAGTGGTGCCCACTTCTATAGGGGAGTATATAATTATAATATTTTAATACAATTATTTTAATAATTGCGAATATAAATTTAATAACAGTGGCCTTTTGTTGAATGCGAGGGCAAGGCGATAATTACAAACGTTTTTAGTCTTAAGATGAATTTTCTGTGAACGACTTTATCTGTAAATGCCTTTTATCCCCTTCCCCTGTAAATGCTTCAAGAAAAGTGTCATTACACAATAGCATTACCAGAAAGATCTATTATAATAAGATAATGTTTAAATGACCATAATTAGTTTTAGTAAATATTTTTAAAAAGGGATACAAGTTACAGTGGCTTATTGACCTGGGGTATACACGCTCCGCTCCCCATGGAAACAAAACAATTATTGCGTTTGTCAATTATTGCGTTTAAAATCAATTTTATGAGAGGCGAAAAATAATCCCATGCCACGGGCGCCAATTCCCCTTGCTGAGCCACCAGTGACGACTGAGGGTGAAAAAAATATATTATGCCCCAAACACCTTTTTTTTTTATACCCGCGACGGCCCAGCCTACCCAAAAAGGGTGTAAGGCAAAAAAGGCCGCCGGGGAAGCAAAGAAACCCCCAAGGCGCGTTGGCCAACGACAGGACCCAGCCCCTGCACTAGCATTTATTGAATCAAAGAGAAAAGTTTACAAACATTGCCCATAGTGGCAGTAAAATATAGAAAGGGTGCTGGACGCCCCAAACACCTTACTCTCGATGCGCCACTGATAACCAAAGGGTAATAGGGAGAGAGGGCGCTATTTCGTTTATACATGTTGATAATTTTTTGTTGCGCCCTTTCTCTCCAGTTTGATTATTTAGGGGGCTTGGTGGCTTATACAAGGTTAGCATAAATGAATGACAGGATTTAAAAGTTAATATTTTCAAAATTATTACCCTTAATATAAATAGTGATACATGAAAATAAAAAAAAAACGTTTCAAATTTTGTTTTTAAGATCGCTCACAGGTGGTAACACATTCGTAAAACTCAGTTAAATGAAATTAAAAATGCCGACAGTAACAGAGAAAAGTTTTTGTATATTAGATTATGCGAGGGTTTTTCCATTATTTCTGTGCAGCGTGCGTTTAGAAATCAGTACGGAAAGGAAGCACCAAGGCTCAAGAACATTTTGCGTTTGTATAGGTAATTTAAAGATACAGGTTGCTTGTGCAAAAAGAAAAGCAGTGGCTGACGAAACATCTCGGAAGAAACGGTGGATAGGGTGTTCTAAGTCGACTGTAGCCGGAGCCCGTGAATTTAAAATTCTCCAGAAAACGGCATGGAAACGATCAAATTTCAAGCCCTATCAATCCCTATTTCAAGCCTTACAATTGCTTCAAAACTTAAAATCGGGAAATAAAAATCGTCGATTAGACTTTTCCATTCGCATGCAAGAAGCATTGGAATGTGAAGATTTCGCCAGTAAATTGATATTTTCAAACGAAGCAACATTCCATGTATCAAGAAGCGTTAATCGTCACAATAATAGAGTGTGGGGCAATGAAGCACCTCATGAAATTCTGGAGTTGCAGAGAAATTCACCAAAAGGAAATGTTTCTTGTGCCATGTCGGAAACCAAATTGTATGTCTCCCCCTTTTTTTCTTCTCAGAGAAAACTGTAACAGGTGGCAATTATCTGGACATTTTGGAAATATGGCTATTTCCATAACTACGTGAGGATAGTACGAATTTTATCTTTCAACAAGATGAGCCCCACCCCATTGGGGTTTGGATGTTCGTAGCTACCTAAATGAGGAGCTTCCACAACGCTAGATTGGACGGGCAGGTAACAATGATTTACCCTTCGTCACATAGAACCAAGATCTCCGGATCTTATCCCATGTGATTTTCTTTTATGGGGTTACACCAAAGACTTTGTTTATAAGCCCCCATTGCCGAAAACAGTCAATGAACTTAAAGAACGCGTCAATGCTGCATTAAGCACCATTGATAGTGTAAAACTTCAAAACGTGTGAAACGAACTTTACTACAGATTAGATGTTTTGTCGTGTTACGAAAGGTTCATACATCGAACAGTTGTAACTGAAAAAAAATTGGAATGTTTTTTATTATTTTCATGTATCACTTATTATATTATGTGTAATAGTTTTCAAAATATAAATGTTTAATATCCAGTCATTCATTTATGTTAACCCTGTTCTTCTAGTTCTTAAGATTCAGATGAATAGGATACAGGTTTTTTTGCTATTTTTCTGAGATTTGAATTTTAAGCCGGAGTAGAGTTGATGGTAATGTTATCTATTATTTTTAATTTATTGAAGGAGGATTTCATTGGCTTTTTAAATGAAGTTGAAATTTCGAAATCTTTACCAAAGCTTGTATTTTTTTACATACCTGGGCATTTTGGACTTTGCCTAAGTGTCATTGGTGGCGATTTGGGGTAAAAAAATTTATAGACCCCTAAATGTTCGTCGGAGTAAAGGGAGTAGACAACGAAATAAAAAAAAAATATTACAAAATTATCTAGCTTTCCCAGACACTATTGTTTTATATATATATAATTCATAGTTTCAGGCAGCTAAAATGAAATACGATCTTTTTTTTCCGTAAAAATTTGGCGGGTGAGTTTTGCTTTTGGAGATGTGCATTATTCCTGGGTGTTGCAGTTTTACTTTTGGAGAGTATATATTGCGTGTGCTAGAATCATAGGTCCTTATCAATTTCTTTATCGCTCATCTTCTGAAATACAAAACTTAATGTTTTAAAATGCATTTAAAAAGAAATTTAAGCATATATTTTTGTATTTTGCGTGTATGTAAAGAAAAAACATTAATTAAAAGAAAAAAAAGTTTTGCATCATCTGTTTGCATTGGTGTATGATTTAGGGCAGGGAAGAATATCTATTGGAAGAATGAAACCATATAAGTTCTTAAAACTACAAATTTTGCTAGGAAAGCCATGGTCTTTTCCCACTATTTAAGTCTAAATTTCGAACATTAATTTTTACAGTTATATGATATTTAACAACTTATATATTTCTCAACAATAACCTATGCCCATTAGTTATATGCATTTTATGTTACATTTTTTCCTCCACCCTCAGATACATTATAAATAAAATATAGTTCATCATTGAGCTATAGTTTCTTGCCAGCCTTTTGTCAGCTGAACAATCCTTTGCCGGTATCATTCAGTTGGATTTGACGCAAAAGTGTCTAGACACCTTTTGTTCCATTTCGTCATTCGAAAATCTCTGACAATGAAAAAAGATGCAATTGACCGAAAAATGTTATTATCTGACGGAGCGAAATTCGTAGTATATGGTGGATGTGGTAGAAGTTTGATTCCTCGAAGCTTCTTTGATTTGTGTTGGTTCATGCAAGGCGTGTGACGTCTGGCAACTTCTTGCTGGAGGAGAGCTCTCTCTCGATTGCAGGGTGCGTAGCGTCATGAAAAGTGCTTAAATTTGAAAACCATTTTTCAGCACCTTAAAAGTGCTTAATTTTGAAAAAACGGTCCTTAAAAAGTGCTTAATTTTCTCGAGAAGTGCAAAGAAAACATTTTTCTTTTTTTGTTTTGTTTCCCCAGACGTTGAATACGATATCGAAAGCATAGTCATAAAGCTTTGTTTATAATTTTGAAAATTGGTACACATGTTCGTGGGGGACTCTCCTAATGAACATACTAAAAGTCCCTGGTCCTGGGGGGGGGGGGCTCGCGCCACCGTATTGGATGTCGACCTCCTTCAGTTTTTCTTAAATATCTCGAAAACTCTTCAGTTTTCAAATTACATTTGATTTAACAAATTAAAGAGCTTGAAATGCCTAAAGAATACATGCTTATATTTTCCTTGTAGCTTGCATAGTTTCTGAGATAATGGGTCTCAAAGTTTGCTGCCATCTTGGATTTCATCCCCCTTTTTAATTTTTCTAGAATATCTCGAAAACTATTCAATTTTCAAATCCTTTTTTCTTTAAAAAATTAAAGAGCGTACAATTACCTACGAATGCATGCTTTTATTTTTCTTCTAGTTTTAATAGTTTTTGAGATAACTTGTCTCAAAGTGGATGGATTTGTAACAAAATCTTAGTTGATAGTCCAGTCAACGAAGGGTTGTGAAAAAAAAAAACTTTAAATCTTATAATTTTGAAAATTGGTATACATGTTTGTGAGGGGTTTCTGTTGAACATACTAAAAGTCCCCGGTCCTGGGGGTGCGGCTCGCGCCGCCATCTTGGATTTCATCCCCCTTTCTTTAATGTTTTTCTTTAATATCTCGAAAACTATTCAGTTTTAAAATTACAATTGATTTAACAAATTAAAAAGCGTGAAATTCCCTACGAATATATGCATTTATTATTCTTCTACCTATAATAGTTTCAGAGATAATGGATCTCAAAGTTTGCCGCCATCTTCAATTTCATCCCCCTTTTTTCGTCTTTTTTTGAATTTCTCAAAAACTATTCAATTTTCAATTACATGTAATACAAAAATTAATGATCGTAAAATTTCCTACAAATACATGCTTTTAATTTTCTTTTAGTTTTAATAGTTTCCGAGATATTTAAAAAAAACTTTAAAAGGGGGATGAAATCCAAAGATGGTAGCAAACTTTGAAGTCCTTTATCTCGGCAACTATTAAAACTAGAACAAAAATAAAAGCACTCTTTTATAGGGAATTTTACGTTCTTTAATTTGTTGTATCACGTGTGATTTGAAAACTAAATAATTTTCGAGATATTCAGGAAAAACTGAGAAAAAGAGGAGATAAAATCCAAGATGGTGGCAAACTTTGAGACTCATTATCTCGGAAACCATTAAAGCTAGAAGAAAAATAAAAGCATATTTTTGTAGGGAATTTTACGCTCTTTAATTCGTTAAATCAGGGCCAGGCACTTTTGTTCGTTCATCAGAAGACCATCACGAACATGTGTACCAATTTTCAAAACTATATGATTTAATGTTTTTTTTTTTCAAACCCTTCATTGACTGGACTAT
>BGPR01049631.1:0-11260 GCA_013235015.1 Araneus ventricosus
TATTTTTGTATTTCAGAGATTTAATAAATTCATACAATAAATTATTTTAAAAACTCAAAATGAAAAAAAAAGTATTTTCCTACGTAAGAAATGTGTATGTTAAGATATCCTTTTTAAATAAGGGAGGAAAAACCACAAGAATATATCAAAAAGAAACTTCGCGATGATATTTATAAACAAGAGGATAGAAATAAACATTTTAAAGACAGTTTTTTCATATCTTAGGCGGTCACTAATTGATTAAATATTAAAAATTATCTGTCGAGGTGCACAATAAAGTAAAAAGAAACTTCTCGATGATGTTTATAAACAAGAGGAGAGAAATAAACATTTAAAAGACAGGATGTTTTTCATATCGTGGGAGGGCACTAATTGATTAAAGATTTTAGAGTGCAAGGGATCTTTAAAATTATCTGTCGAGGTGCACAATAAAGTAAAAAGAAACTTCGCGATGATGTTCATAAGCAATAGGAGAGAAATAAACATTTAAAAGACAGTTTTTTTTTCATATCTTGTGCGGTCACTAATTGATTAAATATTTTAGAATACGAGGGATCTTCAAAGTTATCTGTCGAGGTGCGCATTAAAGTGAAAAGAGGTGAGTCTTTCAAGATAAGGTACGAAGAAGAAATCAAAAAATAAATTTCTTTCAATTGTTATGGACAGTGTTTTTATTCGAGACAACTGATTGATTACAAACATAAAATAGTAGGCTTAATTTACATGAGTACATAATCACTATGGATAATAATACATTTATCGTAATGCGTCACGAGGTTTAACCTCTCACACTGAGCGAGGCGGTCTAAAAATTTCCCCTTAACAGCCGGTCTGAGGCGGTTGGTTTCTTTTGAGGAGAGGTGAGGTTCTAATATCGCTTAGGAGATAAGCGCGGTAGGGGGACCAATTACCCTTGCCCACCACAGCCCATTTCCGTATGCTTTAAAAGAAGGCTATAACAGGGGGTGGGTTAAATGACCATTAAGGTTGGGAGAGTCAATTCATGCCTCATCCTCCCAAAAAGTTTGTAGGAAAAAAATTTTGAAACATGTATAGAATTGGAATGTACTGAATGGTTTGCATTTAATGAAGTTAATGACTTAGGCCGATATATTTAGTTGTTACAAAAATGTTAGGCAGAACCATTCTTTAAAAATATGAGCTTTAAGGAAAATTTTCAATTTTAGCCATGTATAATTTTAATTTAATTTAAAATATATAATTTTAATGTAAGTAATTAATCTAATTATATCATATAGATATTTGATACAATTAATTGCTACAGATATTTGTTTTATCCGGAGTTGATTTTCTTGCAGTAAGTGAAAATAATGTAATTAAGGTTGCATCCAAAACGTGATTCAATCAGAAATAATGGAGAAAGAGAAATTTAAAATTTACATTTTGTTCGGTTCAAAAAAGGAATTATTAAAAGATTCAAATTTGAATTTAAAAAAAATAATTTGATTATATAAATTGGAGGAACAATGAAAATGAACCATATCTAATTATAACAAAAGAAGGTAGTGTTGCAAGTAATATTTATGAATTAATTTTTAAATAATTGCAAAAATCAGAATCAAACACCATAGTAATAAAATTGGCATCATTAAAAATATTATTCGTTTATGTATATGGAAAAATTGAGGAAAATCTTCATATCATTTTTTAAAAGAAGAAAGACATGCAAATTTAAGACTTGATGAAACAATGAAATCAATTTGACTTTCATTGCAAAAGTGAAACGTATTTTTACTAATCATATTTAAAATATCGCTAAAATTTAGGAAGTCCTTCAGTGACTATTAAATTGGTATTATTGCAGGGATTTTTTTAATTTTAATATTGTATAAACACACACACATTGTAAATGTGCAATAAAGTTTCTGAAATTAAAGCAGAAAAACACCAACATTTTGTTTAATTTTTAATTATTTAAATTTATAATTGTAATTTCAAAAAAAAATCCTTCGAATTGCACATTTTCACATCCCAAAGTGTATTTTTGCTAAATTTAATGGCTCTATTTGCTACGATCTGGCTTGACAAACACAATTTACTTTTATTAATAGTAGAAATTAGGATGCATATATGTTACAGTCTGACATATGTTAATTCTAAAGGTGAACCGGAATGCCTACTTTGCTCCTGTTTTTGAAATTTCTTTTTCAGAATAATTATATGCTTGTGAAGGTATAAAATTATTCTTTAAACCAAACGTATACGATGTTTTCAGCAATTGCTAAGAAAACACAAGTAGCCTTGCAATGTATGAACTGAAAACGCAGAAAATAACAAAATAATAACATTATAAATGTTTTATTTATAACTTATTTTATCAATTCAAAATAATCTTAAACGATTTTCTTCTAAACGAATATCAGCATTTTCATTAAATTAGGAAATTTCTATCCTTCAATGAACAGTACTTACTTAACATTTATTTAGTTTGGTTTATTCCCTAAAGATGGCGACACTAAATCCTGCATCTATTAATACGATTAAGCGTCCACGGATTCTTTTAGTTCTTGTTAGATTAAGAGGTTTATGTTGTAGTTTCTGTTATATTGTACAGATTTCCAGATGCATGAATAAATGAAATATGCTTTAGCAAAATTAAAGACTTAATGTAAACTTTGAATTATGTGCTGATACACAAAAATCGGAGCCTACTATGCTACAATGCTACCCCTAATGTTTACTGAAAATCGCTTTCATAGATGGCGCCACCATCGCACACTAATTTAGTACATGAAAAATGCTTTAAAAACATGTATAATGCCGTTTTCTATTTTTAAAAATATTGCGATATTTAAGACATAGAATAATATAAGAATCGTATCGTTCAGAATTTGAAGCACTGTATTCTATGAAAAAGCATGGAAATAAGTGATGTGAAAAGTACATGTAATTTTCAAAACTTTGCTTTATTGGAAATATTGTATTTCAACAACGTACATAATTAAGAAATAGAAAAAGCTGACATATTAAATGAACTAATCGTACAAAATCGAATACATGTGAATTATTTGCATTGCAACTTGGACTTGGAAAAAATTCCAAGTTTCTATTTCTAAATAGAAAATGAAGTAAAGTTTACTGTAAATATATTTTATAGAATTAAGTAGTTCAATATCTATTCTAAATTTAATGGGAGATCGTTTAAAAATTAAGCAAAAAACGGAAATTCTTGATATTTTATTATGTAAATATTATATTTAAGTGTTGGAACCAATATTACAAAATCAAATTGGATGCGTCTAAGCAATTTTCTTTTTATGAAAAACGTTGAAGCGTATATGCTTGTGTTTAGGACTTCAACTATTTTAATCCACTTTACTATTTACTTTTCCAAAATCTGTGAAATTATCATTTCCACAATCTGAAATAGTCTATGCACGAATAAAAGTACAATAGCGTCTATTTTGCTCTAGTATGCAAAATGGCTGGATTTGTTTTTTCTCTTTACAAAGTTTTTAATCAAAGCTAATATTTTTGTATGGATAATAATGATTATCAACAAGCGAGTATATTTTTTTCATGCATTCATTATATTTTATTTGGTGCTTTTCAATAAGGACTAACTTCCATTTGACACATAGTGACATCTACTGATGAGTTTCAATATCAGCATTTCTGACCTTCTTGACGTTTTCAGGAAAAATATAGTTCAGTATATTTATTTATAAAATTCATGGTTTTGAAGAATTCAATTCAAATGTTTCAATTCCAGATTCTTATTTAGTTTTCAAATCCACAGCGTTTGCTCAGCATTCTTCGAAAACACGCATAGAATCAGATTAAGACTTCTTATTCAAAAATAATATTTTATTATTAGCATTATTTAATTTTTTGCTACAATTTCTGAAATATAAAATTTCTAAATCAATGTTATGTAGCTTGGCATGAGTTCTGGTTTAACAACGTCAAATTGCGATATGATTCGATAAAATAGCGTTAACGTAATACAGATACTTTAATGATTTCTTAATAGAGTAGAGGAGTGTTGTTTCGTTTTATGATCATCTGTTTTTGAAAGGAAAAAAATGAATAAAGTGCAAAAAAGTTTTAAAAAAATTGTATTAGTTTTCTTTTTAAAGGAAAAAAAACATAATTTAATTTTAAAGATTTGCATCAATTGCGTTTGATTGTTTATATATGTTATTAGCTAAAATAGGACTTTTTATATCAGGCGCGAAAGAAATATAAATAATATTATATATTATTGTTATTGCTTATCTATATCAGCCCCTTTTATTAATCGGAGTATTTTCTTCTAAAATTTGCAATGAAATTATTTACGATGTGTAGAATTTTTTTAAACTTAATCGGAGTGTAACTACTTAAGTATTTTGATATTATTGTTTATGCCTATCGGTTTGAGAAAAAGTAAAACAATCAAAAAACACAATAATAAAAATAATATTTTATTTATGTGAAAATGAACAGTATTGGATATGCGTTCAAAGAAACGACTACAAGAAACAACAAATAATATTTTTATAATTATTCTTTATTTTCAGAGATTTGCTGCTTAATGTTTTGCAATAGCAACTAAACATTTTCCAGTGATTTCACCTGGCATTTACAACGGTTTCTTAAAGTAGTTATTTATTATCAATCAACGGTTCGTTTTCCAAAAATAACCAGAACTCCCACCATTAATGTATAATTTACGAAGGAAGAAGAAATTATTATTATTTAAGACTAAAATTATTCTTTTTGCATTTATAAGCAGTAATTTCTTTCATAAAGCACTTCTGAGAAGTAATTCGGAAGTTCGTCTAAGCACACTATGTTACTAATAGTGTCCTTAGACGAACGGATGGTATCTTTTATTGTACAGAAAATAATGTTTTAGAATTGATGAATTCGCAATCTCTGTCTCCATCTCTACTAATAATGAAAGCGAACACGTGTGTGCTTCTGTGTTTGTTGGTGAGTTACAGGGACGAACTTTTGGCCAAGCGCTATTAAATTTGGCACAGATAAACTTTAGAAGACGTGAATGTTCTCCTTGGATCAGTCTTGGCATACTTTAGACCTCTCCTCTAATGCAAACAAAATCCACCGCATCATTTTCATGTTCGAATTATTTGCATGTTTTATATGAAAAATAAGAAAGTGAAGTCACGGTCTTAGAAGCGTTTAATTAGATATTATATTACGTAGACAGTTATAGCTTTGCATGCAAATGTGACATGATGTGACTTAAGAAGTATCATGCACTTAAGAACCGAAGAGGTAAATAGCATGACTTAAATCTCTTCCACGATCAGATGTTTAAAAATTTTTTGCTCAGGGAGCAAAGCATGAACCATGAACCATGAACATCAAGTCACGCATAAATGATTAATTCATATTAAACATAATCAATATTCCCTCAAACCAGTGGGGCACCAAAGACGGCTGGCAATACTATAAAATGAAATGACAATACATGTGTTGGCAAAGTATTATATAAATAATGAATACATAATTTTAAATAATAGAAATATAAATTAAAAGGTAAAAAAATTATAAATAAGAAACAGAAGATTTAAACAGAAAACGATAACAATACACCTTTTTGCGTGCTCAACGCAACAGCATCGAGTGATTGCATCAATAAAAAATTACAACAATTAATATTTAAAACACATAAAATAGAATTTAGAATGTAAAAGAGATTATTAGAAATGGAAGGAATGGATAAGAAAATGTATGACGAACTTTTTCGAAGACCACTCTTCAAAGGAGTTCT
The DNA here is from genome assembly GCA_013235015.1 of Araneus ventricosus. Lineage (NCBI taxonomy): Eukaryota > Metazoa > Arthropoda > Arachnida > Araneae > Araneidae > Araneus > Araneus ventricosus. Next base: position 5,744 of record BGPR01049631.1, read on the forward strand.
AAAATGGACAAAATTTTCTGTCAAGGGTAAAATTACAAATCAAAAGGATACTTTTTGTGGCCTGAATTCTGTCCAACCGCAGAACGAGAAACATTTTGAAAAATCAAGAGGCAAAAATCCTAAATAAGATCCAAAAGAAACTAGAGTTTGTAAAATAATTTACCCTCTCTGCCGAAATTATGATGTAAACAGGAGTCGCCAGACGCGATATGGCATAGGAAATAAAAAGTACTGAAGCTAGCAACTAGCTCCATCTATGAATTCCTTCCATTTATAATAATCTCTTTTACATTCTAAATTCTATTTTATGTGTTTTAAATATTAATTGTTGTAATTTTTTGTTGATGCAATCACTTGATGCTGTTGCTTTGAGCATGCGAAAAAGGTGTATTGTTATCGTTTTTTGTTTAAATCTTCTGTTTCTTATTTATAATTTTTTTACCTTTTAATTTATATTTCTATTATTTGTTTCTGTATTATATTAGAAATAGCTGCATAATGTGCCATTCTATATAATACTAAGAGTTTTTAATTATGTTTTAATTAATGTTTGACTAATTAATTTATAGTTAATATTTTTGTTAAATTTTGATAATTATAACTGTTACAGAATTTTAACATAGTTTGAATTAACGAAGTAGCTAATATCTATCATTATCGTTGCAACATTTCTGTTATGTACATTCTTGATGAATGTGTACAATTTGTGCGCCGACACATTAACTATTTTCAGATGTTTAAAACTTTGTTCAGAAATATTACCAATTACTGTCACCTCCATGTGGTGGAATTTACAAGTCGTATTTGCATTTTTTTCTCCGCATATATGTATCTTGAGATATTAAGTTTTCACAAAATGCTGTTGTTTCTGCTTTGTTATTGATACCGTTTTATTACCTTTAAATCTTATGACCTCTATGTATTTCGTCTGACTTTAAATTAGTTTTTATTGTTACCTTTAATCAAGTGTTTGGTTCCAGTTTTGTTTGGGTTTTTGCCCTCAACAGAAACCGAATAAGATGGCTACAAATTATATTTTAAGTTGCTGTAAAATTAAAGGCAGTATATGGAAGTAATTAAACGGTTTTACAAAATCAAAACATGATCTGATTTGTTTTAAAGGGAAATTTTGGCTGTTTTTTAAAAATAATATACTCGTAGCTAAATGCCATGACATTCCGTAAAAGGAAATAGCATTACAAAAAAACAATTTAAAGAAAAGACCCAGCAATAAACATAATAGCGAAAAGAGCTGTCAATTGTAAACAAACTCCCTTCCATCATTTTATAAGACAAAGTTCACCTTTTCTGCCACTGAACAGCTTTTATACAAGATGAAAACTTAATTTTGATTGGCTTGTTTTACGGCACGTGCATCAATTATTGATTGTTTTCGTGAAAATTTTCACAACAATTCTCAGAAGCATTGTAGAAGGAGATGTCAGAATTTTTTTATATTAGTAGCTGGTATGCAAAGGTAGGAAAATTTGATTAATTATTTAATGAGTATTGATTAGGAATATAAAATTTGTGCTATAAACTGATATCTTTAAGATCTATCTAACTTCTAATCATCACTATATCTTTACGATAAAAACTTCTAACCATCATCATAATCTCCAAACATTTTCTTGTCGATGATATACAAATGATTGATCTATGTTGATAGCAAAAGGTTGTAGGTAAACCAGCGGGAGTGGTCTCCCCTAAACTTTCTCGTATACTTTCTAAGTGGAGATTCGTCAAAATCTCGAGTTTGAATTTTTTTGACGATTACAATACTTTCTCTTCGTATACTTCGTATGCGAGAAAGTAAAACAAAAAAACAAACAAACCTGAAATCAAATATCTGTTGCCACGCTTCAAAAAAATATTTCTTTGAAGCAGCCGCGATAAAATAGGCAATGCAATGAATACTAAAGCGAAAATTCTGCTTTGGAATTGAATTCCCAAGAAAACAATTTATACTACCACAACCGTAACAATTGCAAAGGCGCGTGAATAAAATATTTGCTGAAATAATGAGATCGGTTTGATTTACAACAATAAAAAATTGTTAACAATTGATGCTTGAAAACATTATTTATTGTTGGAAATAAAATTTACAACAATAACAGATTGCTACCAATACGCATGCGTATGCATGAGAATAGGATTAAAAGAAATTGAATATGCAATTTGAACTTCTCTTTTTGACGGATTTAGCCCAAACTTTTATACGGATCTACATTCATAACGATAAAACTGTGTACCAAATTTTATCCATTTAGCTATTCAAGTTTTTGAGTTATAGTGTTCACATGACCGCGGACATACAAATAGACAGACTTCCCATTGACGGATTTTGTCCAAACTTTGATAGAAACCTACAAATTATGTTTAAAGACCACATACCAAATTTCATCCCCGTAGCTCTAATAGTTTTCGAGTTATCGTGTCCACAGACAGACACACACACAGACATAATTCCAAAATTGTGTTTTTCGGACTCAAGGAGGTCTAAAATGTGGAGATTCGTCAAAATCTCGAGTTCGAATTTTTTGACGATTACAATACTTTCTCTTTGTATACTTCGTATACGAGAAAGTAAAAAAGGATCAAATTTGCGTATTTGCTTTGTTTATGGTAATACATTACAAACCTAAGCTAGAATATTATATGTAAGTTCGTAAAGTATGCCTAGAATACAGAAAGTAACAAAAATTTTCGGACCCTTAAGACAATACTTCAGCTGTCAAAACATCTTTATGGCTTTTATAAATCTTTCTCTTTCTTCTGTACACGGGGTCTCCACTCTGAACATTGTCCAAACGTCACCTGATTATTGAACCGGTAGGGATATGTATATTATTCCTGTTGAAAAATGTTTTAAATGGCGTGAAGAAGTATATCTTATGTTGTTTGATTCAATAAATGTAGTTCTGATAAAATTAAGAAGACTAAAGTTTTGAAAAATCTCCGGATCCCATAACCTATATTTAGTATTTTTGACTCTCTGACACTTTAAAGAAAAAAAAAGTTATGAAGCTCTGGAAACGGACCGAGTTATGAAGTTTTGAATATATTTGTTTTAAACGATTTTAGACCGCGTGAATGGCCTCATCGAGAGAGATTCTCCAATTAATGGGCAGAGCTTACTCGATAAGGCCGCTGATTTGTTGAAAATTTGGAACCAAATTTTATTATCAATTCTTGTCTGTATAATTTTGTTATGAGTGGATTTGGGAATATACAAAATAATCTGGGCTAAATTGCATAAACTGGGGAGTGGGGTCCACTGGCCCCTGGGCATATATATGTTGACTTTTCACATCCCATTCACGTAATGCGTAAACTAAATAAATGAATTGATTCATCACTACTAATGTCTTGTTACAGCAGGGAAGGAGTTAAGCATTAAGCATTCATTTGAATTATTTCAATATAAACGGTAGCTTCAAAATTGAGTTTTGGCCTCCTCACTTTCTGATTTTTCTCCCTCTGCGACTGACTACCTCATCTTTAGTATTTATCTGAAGTCCATTTCTCTTATGTGTTTTCTGTCATCATGAGTCATGATCAACATACAGTATGGCAAAAATTCCTTGCATTCGCTCAGTGAGTCAATTGATCTAAGTAACTTTTAAGAAAGGTAATGAATCATTTCAGTTTCTTTAAACACGTGAGTTTAGCTCTGTGAAGTATTTCCTGTGGTGAGAAATTTTGGGGTGTGGGGTGCCAGATCATGTGTCCTCGTCATCCTACCACGGTTCAAAATTACGAAGGCCTTCCAAAATAGGCCTCGCGTTGCTTTAAATGGGACGTAAAGAACTATTTAACCCTTTCCGGCGCAAGGCATTAATTTTTCTTAAATATGATGAAAAAACATCATGAATGGGCTTAGTTTATTGTTTAGACATAAAATTTACAAAAAAACACCTATTCCTGTGTAGAAGTCGTTTCGTTTTCCTCTCTTTGGGGTGTGGGTTCGTTTTCCCCTCATATGAGGACCCCTTTGGACACAGCCATCTTGATACGCTCAAAAAATAATGTTAAATTTTACACACAATCATGAAATTTCTAAAATATTGGAGGAAAATTGTCGAGTAAATTTGCTAAAATTGTAAAGGTCAAGAACTAAAAAAAAATTCCCATCTCTGAGTCAAGAAATTTGGGAATTTTAAATCTGTAATTTTTCGGAAATGAAAGCGAAATTTCACTGTGCTGCCATCTACATTCTAAAAGGAGAACTATCAGCTGTTTTTTCTGCAATTTTCCGGGTTTCAAAGTGGAAATGGATTTTTTTAGAAAATTTTAAAGTTGGTGTCCTCATTTGCAACCACTGCGCCGGAAAAGGTTAAACTAAACTGAATGCTTGTTTTGCTTCTTTTAACCCCCTAGATGCGACAATCAGCCAGAATCATGGATAGTCAGCTCTTCATATATATTTGGCTTATTTTATGGGAACTGAAATTTGAAGAAGATACTATTAATACTTACAGAGCGCTTTATCGAGCCTAGGTGCGTAATGACCTCAGTATCCTATAAATCAGACTTTCAAGTATTGTCTGGTGAGATGAAAGAGCAAAATACCATGCTAAAAATTCAAAAGATACAAAGATGATTTAATAGCTGAAGTGTTTTCGAAACGGTCTGTTAATTCTTGTTACTTTCTGTATTCTAGCCCTCTGAGAGTCCAATTATTTTGAACTTTTAGCTATCAGGTTGGAAAACTTAGTTTTAAAGTAAATGAATCGATCTTTTTTGTATTTACTTAAATATCTGAAATCTTAAGAATACTTTATCCTTGATGTTTTAAGAAAATATACGTATGAATACGAGCTATCTGCTTTTGAACTGAACATGAGAAACGTAAAAAGACGTTTGCGCCGCTCGGAGGGCTAGGCATACTTTCCGAACTAACAAATAATATTCTACCGGATTAAATCATAAGGGTCCATACAAATGGTGAAAGCATTGACTAATATTTATTTTATTCGTGCAAATGGTATCATATGATGCTTCAGTTACAGGATATGTTTCAGGTGTCTGCCTTCCAAGTCGACATACAATGACAGTCGCTATAGCCAACAATCCCATCACACCTATTCCAGCACCATACCATGAGTTTCTGCACACCTTTACTTTCACAATCCGAAATCCCATATGGATTGCTATGCATCCAACACGTGACATTTTGTTTGTTCGCTTCACTACTGACATAAAAATCTGGCTCATCTGAAGAAAGGATAGAACAAACAAAATTAGGAACATTCGTGAGCATGTTTAGTGCCCACTCACAAAACTCTATCCTACGGTCAGGATCGTACTCTGAAAGGATAGCTATCCATCCAGCACCTGACACTTTGTTTGTTCACTACACTATTAACATAAAACTCTGACTCATCTGAAAGAAAGGATAGAACAAACAAAACTAGAAACATTCTTGAGCATGTTCAGTGCCCACTCACAAGACTCTATCCTAAGGTCAGATCGTACTCTGTCAGCTGTAAGGATAGCTATCCATCCAAGACCTGA
>BGPR01049632.1:0-11260 GCA_013235015.1 Araneus ventricosus
GCTCCCCACGTGAGACCAAAGGCACAGTTAGAAGATCCGTCACTGAAACCAATTCTGAGAGAGACAACTTCGAGTCGACCATCTTGCAAAAATGCCCTGGAGAGTCCTGCAACAAAACAACTGGGGTTCTTTGGGACTTCATCTTAAGGAGCGGTGTTCTTAGCCGTGTGGAGTGATGGGAAGCTCCTGTCAGTGGCAGCAATTCTCCCAAAGAGTGTAATTCAAGAAGTTCTGCAAGAGACTCATGATAGCGCAAGTGGAGGGCATTTTGGAGTCATGAAAACTAAGTAAAACACGAGAGTGATTTTATTGGGATCGACTTCGTGCCTACATTGAAAAATGGTGTAGAGAATGCCAAGCTTGCAGAGCCTGAAAAAGACTTAAAACAAGGACTAAAGGTCGCTTGCAGCACTATAATGTGGGCACATCATTCGAAAGAATGGCTTTGGATATCCTAGGACCTTTCCCAGTAACAACAAAAGGCCATCAATATGTCCTAGTATTAATGGACTATTTTACCAAGTGGCCTGAAGCAATTCCCATTCCAGATCAGGAAGCCTCGACTGTAGCTGAAGAACTCATACGAATCTGGATTTCATGTTATGGCGTGCCTATGATATTGTATTCGGATCAAGGTACAAATTTTAATTCTGCCCTTTTTACTGAGCTTTGCAAGCTTTTGGGAATTCTGAAAACCCGAACGACGGCGTTACACCCCGAGTCCGATGCCATGGTCAAAAGATTTAATCGAACGATTTTAAATCATCCGTCTTTATTTGTTTCGAGGAACCAGACAGATTGGATACACATTTGCCACTCTTTCTCTTGGCCTATAGGAGCACGGAACATGAGGTTACCAGATCAACTCCAGCGGAAATGCTTTTTGGTCGAATGCTACGATTGCCCTGTGTTATTCTCTTTGGACGACTGAGTGAAACACCTTCCTTGCCAAATGAATGCATAAAAAATTTGGAGGCACGTTTGGAAAGCGTACATGCATTTGCCAGAGAGCGAATTAAACTGGCCAGCGAACGAATGAAAACTCGTTACGATTCTAGAGCAACAGACCACCATTTTAAAGAGGGAGATCTAGTCTGGATGTATAACCTGAAGCGACAGAGAGTCCCGAGTCCCAAGTTACAACATAACTGGGAAGGATCGTATACTATTGTCAAGAAACTGAACGATGTTGTCTACAGAGTACAGAGATCGCCCAATGCCAAGCCAAATGTCATCCATATAAATCAGCTAGCTCCATACAGGACTACTGATTATATTTCTATGTAATGAGACTGCCGGGACATGCAGTCTTCAAAGAGGGGAGCAATGTTGCAAAGCTATAAAGTTGTTACCCTGAGATGCTAATCTTGGCTACAAATTTGGTGGCGACTTTGGCGACAGAAGGAATTTTCTAGAAGGACCTCGAACTTTCAACCTGTTTCTACTGGCGTCATGAACTTTCTGGAGATTATGTCACTTCTTATGTAATGAAGTCACTTCCTGTTGAAATAGTTTAAAAGCAAGCTCTCAAACCAAGAAGAGTTAATTGGATTTTGATCAGCAAGCTAGAGATTGAGCGCTGTGTTGAGATTTATTGGTAATCTCTGCTGTGAATTTTTACAAGTGCTGTTTTAATACTTGTGCTACATTTCTTTTCCTAGAATATTTGTAAAATAAAGAGCTTTATTTTTTAATCCTGCTTATTGGATTGCATTCACGTACACCTGCAAGACAATTTTGTTACATATATTTATATATTATTAAAAGGTTACTGTATCATATATGAAATGCCAATACTTGATTTAACATTTCATAAAAATGTACTAATCTGAAAACATAAAAGTTCTTGAAAAATTTTCAATAAAGTCTAAGCGTCCTTTTTTCTTCATTCTTGTGATTATTTATATTTTTTTATCAGATAATACTGCCAAAAATGCAATGTTCTTTGTATTTTTCCTATGTTTAAAGTTGTATAAAAGAGAAAAACACTTCAAAAGACAATGACAAAATCTTACAGAGTGCAATCTAAAATGCTGAAAAACAATAACTTTTCAAGTGTTTTAACAAAAAATATTTTGCTGATAAATTTTATCATTCCAAGAAGCTTTTATTGAAACAATAAAATGTTCTAGCACAATAAAGCATTACTCTTTATATTTTCTTATCTTTATTTTAAATATATTTCCTGTACTATGATCTTTCAATACAGCTTTCAGAAACACTTCCTGTCAATCATAACTATACTGCTAGACAACTTGCATTATTAGACGAACTGGAGCAGGAAATTCTTAACTCTGAAACTGGCAAGGTAAAACTGAATTTTGATAATTTTCTTTACAGAAATGACATTTCTGATTTTAATTTAAATATTTCTATTTATAGTAAAGCTTCTCCGGGCGGCCACTCCTGCAATAGTGGTCACCCCTCTCAATGACCACTTTTGTTTGGTGCAGGATTTTTGGCCCATAGACATAATCTTAAAATAATCTTTAGAAACATCTACTTGTACTCCTCTGAGTGATTGGGCTGTTTCCCCCTTCAACTTTAGTGAACAGGGCTTCCTTTCATCTCTCTGGAAGTTTTATTAAGAAACGGAAATTTTGGAACTTTTATTAAGAATAAACGAAGAATTCTTGCATACAAAAACAACACCAGAAATCAATCAAAATTAATCATCTTTTCCCAGTGTGAAGAGAAAAAGAACTTTGGCCTCTACTATGGTTGGGCATTCAAGAGTTCATATTTGCCTTTTATACTCTGATTCAGATTATGACAGAGAAGCTGCTGCTAAGAGTTGCAGCCATCAGTAAATGAAATTTTCCGCTCAACAGTCTTCAGGAAAAATAGATGCTATTATCGCCCATTTCTCAACAACTGTCGATGAAATGATTCAGAGATTTATTTTTCCAATTAAAAAATAATTGAAGGAAAAGTTGCCTCTGAAAAAGCTGGGGTATCCACAAATGTAAATTGTTTCTTTTTGCAAAAGCTGTTAGAATTTTTTAAAATTGGCATTTACTTTAAAGGATTCTTAAAATTCATTTAGTCAGAAATAATGAATTACGGCTTGTTTAAATCATACTCTGTGCTTCCAAACATGAAACTCCTTTCGTGTGACCACCCTTCTGAGTGGCCAATTTTTCTTGGAAAAGGGGTAGTTGCCATAGACAGTTTTCACTGTATTAGATAGCGATGGTTGATTGAATGATAGTTTGAGACAAATCAATGTGTCCAGACATAATCTGCATAGTTCCTTAGAACAGACTGTGGCTACTGTAGAGAGGTTTCACTGTAGTTAGTGATGTTTATTGAATGATAATTTGAGAGGAATCCAGATATGTCCAGAAATAATCTGCACACTAAAGATGATATCAAACCAGCGGGAGTGGTCTCCCAAAACTTTCTCATATACGCCCTATTCCCTAACGCAGGTGGGGGAAAATGTACAAATCGGTCACGTCTTTTTTTTTTGTTGTTGTTGTTGCATCACAGAATGGTGAAGAAACCTTTGAATGCCTTTTTTTCAACTGATTGAAATGAAAATTGGGCACGGATCTACAATTAATGTTAACAGATCTCATACCAATTTTCATCATAGGGTTTAGAAGTTATCATGTTCACAAGTATATGATTATACAGACCAACAGCCCCTACCTTCAACCCTTTGATGGATTTGGTCCAAAATTTGATACAGATCTACATTCCAGATGATAAAACTCTGTACCAAATTTTATCCATCTAGCTATTTAAGTTTTTAAATTATCATGTTCACATGAACATGGACAGTTGATCAGAACGTTTTCCCGTGGACGGATTATGACCAAAATTTGATAGAAACCTGCAAATTATGTGTGACGATCACATACCAAATTTCATTCCTCTAGCTCTAATCGTTTTTGAGTTATCATGTTCACAGACAGATATTATTCGTCTAAAATCTGGAGATTAATCAAATTCTCGAATTCAAATTTTTTTGACGATTACAATACTTTTTCTTGTATATTTCGTATATGTGAAAGTAAAAATTATGGATATTTTTATGCAATAATAAAAGATCTATGCATATTTAACCAGAATATATGACTTCATTGCTTAATTTAAGAAAATGAAGAAAATAAATTTATTCATTGCATTACCATCTATAGCAATTTTGTGCAATTTTTCAAAGCAATCGATACACTGAAGGGTAATTTTTTTTTTTAATTCATGAACAGTTAATAGTTTGGATGTAAAAAAACAGGTACAAGGTCTTTTTGATGAGCAATAAAAATTGTTATGCATTACCACAGAAGTTGGCATGCTTGATCTCTGTAAAAAGATTACTTTTTATTTAATTATGACAGTTTTGTTCATTCATTTACAAAAACTGTCATTTCATTTCACTTTTGTTTACCAATATCATTGATTTTTAATTGTCATATAAATTAGAGTGTTTATTACTAATATAATAGCTTAGATCTGTCTCTCACTGATCCGGTAACGCTCTGACGTCACCAACAATAAAATTCATGCCATAGCACTGCGAGATGTTAAACAGCATTATTTCATTGTTAGAGCACCTAAATTTCAGTAATTTTAAATTTAAAAAGGTAATTGTCGTGCTAATTTCAAATTCAATAGCTCTAAAATAGTGAAATAAAATTTGCTATCGATTGATATAAAATTTATCTCGCTACGATCAATAGTTCCTGAGAAATTTTAAATTATATTAATCATATATTTCAAATTAATTTCCGTTCTTTAATAGAAAGTAATAAATTACGTCAATGGTATATCATGCGCACGATATAGTTTGGACGCCATGATGCATTTGATTATTATGCATCCATTAACATTTTTTGAATAAAGAAATATTTAATTAATATGTATTCTCTTAATTAATATGTATTCATTTCTCTTGTCTTGATTAATAAGCGTGCAGAATTTGGTTGAAAACAGTCCATTGGTTTAGGAGGAGACGTGGAACTTAGCCACATACGCACAATGACTTTTATTTATATTAAGATAACAGTTTTGTACATTTATTTATAAAAATTGTCATTTCATTTCACTTTTGTTTACCAGTATCATTGATTTTTAATTGATATATAAATAATTAGAGTGATTGTATTATATGAATTGGGAAAATAACCTCCTGAATGATAATTGTGTATAATATGAATGAATGTGATAATTCAATTTTGCTTAGAAAATATTAAAAGAAATGCATTTTTTAAATTTAATTAATCAATTCTCTAATGAAATATTTCTCTTTCATATTGATTTCTTGATTTATTTAACAAGTTTACTTAACATATTATATTCATTGGTATGCAAATGAATAAAAGAATTAATAAAATCATTTTCAGGAGGAATTAGAATACTGTGAACATCTTTATATTACTACAATTGATCGAAAGGAAGATAAAATCCAGACTTTCAAACAGATCCTTGAAAAATTTAGCAATGTGGAAGTTGATCTAAGCTCAAAGGTAAAAATACTTTTCTGCAGAATGTCATATATTAAAATTCACTTTTTACATGTAATATTACATATACATTTTTATAGGCAGCAAATCTGATTTATGGTTGGCGGAGCTTATGTAATATAATGCATGATACATTTATTGAGCAGAATACAATGCTTGGTAATGAAGTTACAGATGCTAAAAGTTCAACTGACCTTCAAGAAAGAGTATGATTTCTTTCATATTTTACTAACAAAGGGAAATTGTCTTATTATTTTTTTTCATAAACGTATATGTCATAAATACTTTTTTAAAGGAAATAACTGTTAGAAAATATGAAGATGCTTTCTATATGGTAACTTGTATGCTAGAAGAAAACCTTGGAGTAATTCTTGTTAAGTTGCAAGAGCTTACAAATAAAGATTTGGAACTGAAGGAACAGGTGAGTGTGTTTTTTCTGTAGTTTTCTGCTCTGTTGGTATTTATATTTTATTTCATTGATGTCATGGTATATTTTGCTATGCTTTCCAAAAGATTGTTTATTATTTATATAAAGAACTATGTTATAATCAACTATTCATTTTCACTGTCCATTTTGTAGATAGCCTATTGTAATCTCTGGATTCCAGCTCACACTGGAATTCAGGGGAATGAAACAGTTGATAGTTATGCTAAAAAAGGTACAACGAGACCTAACATTGAAAAAATTCCAAAGAAATCCTTTAAACAATTAAAAAATGCAATTTCCAATGTGCAAATACAGATTTGGCAAGAGCGTTGGGCTTCGTCCACAACAAAAAACGGCAGACATACAGAAAAACTAATACCGGCGGTTTCAATTCATATGAAAAAATTTAGTCATTTTATTGTACAATTTTTGAGTGGACACGGTAGATACCCAGCGTACTTTGTACGGTTTGGGAGGAGCTTGAACATCAAATGCCCTTGTGGCGCCGTGGGAGATACTTTACACTATGTAGTGAATTGTCCATTCACGGAAAAGTATGCAAAAAAACTAATTTATGATAAAGACAATCTGTCCACAATTTTAAACAGAGAGGAAAATTTAGGTCTCCTTCATTCTATTTATCAGGAGGTTAATAACCTCGTTCCACAGGTTTAGTCCTGTTTTTTTTTTCTCTCTTTTTTGTCTGCTTGTCAATTTCTGTTAGAATTTAGAGCCGACCAAGTCTGTGGCAGCATGAAACCATGTAATCTAAACTGTCTTGCACATTTTGGTGACCCTCCGGATGGAAGCATCAATGTACGAGAAAGTGTATATATGTATATATATATACTTATATGTAAAGAAAATATAGTACGAGAACATCTCTCGGGCCCTCAGCACTATCCTGACAATGGACTCGTGTCTGGGACCAGGGGCGAGGTGTCCCGTAATCAAGAAGAAGAAGCCTGCTGTAATCTTTTAGTGAGGTTTATAATGTATAATTCATTAAATTGCCTGTTTTTATCTGCAAAAAATTAAATAAGATGATGTATGAATTAAGAAATATTACAATCCAAGAAGTTTTGAAGACAGCAAAATAGGTGAAATTTTAAATGCATAAAATTGCAGTGAGTGTGATAATGCATCCCATCCAAGCTCCAATAATTTTGAATTGGTGCTCAAACTTCTGTGTTGTCTTGCATGCATTGCCGTAATGGATTACGGCTCTTTTGTTGTTAATGAGTTTGTATATTTTTGAGTTGTGTATTCATTCAAACTGTCCAGTTTCCAACAAATTGTTTAAACAATGAATTTGACCCTTAAACTGATATTTTGGCTCTTTGGTAGGAGCTGGTAAAACAGAAATTTCTTTAAATCCTCCTATTCTGAGAATTGACATTCATTTTTTGAATGTCTGCTTTCAGTGCCATTTAAAGGGAATCATGACACCTTTTGCATATTGTATTGTTGTAAACAAACCACTTAAAAAAAGATTGATCTCCTCCTATTTAATGTGCATATCAGTGAACTAATGCTATGAAACTTGAGTAATCGTTCCTTTTTTTTTTTTAGCATATTCTTCATTTAACAAATTTTAAGGTAATCGTCAAAATCTTATAAGAATATTGTGATTATGAAAGTCCAAAATTAATAATAAGAATTTTGATTCTTTGTTTAGAAAGGTTTATATACGTCCAAGTTCATAAAATTTGTTTTAATGCTTATGAAGTAAATAATGATCCTCTGAATCAAGGGTGTCAAACTTGTGGGCTACTGGCAGCCCACAACGAGTGTCTTTGTGGCCCAGTGAACCTAACAGAATGAAAGATTTTGATAAAAAATTTCATTGCTTGATTTTTAAAATTCCTAGTGATAAATAATTATTACTAATGAACCACAACATTTGCCAGTGACTGATTACCAGTTGTGTTACATTGATCAAAGTAATCAAGATCCAATGCTATTCAGATATGAAAGCAAAAATCAGTTAGGATGCTTGAATTTTACATATGTTTGCCAGCCAGGTTTGAAAACACTCAAAAATTGACATCTGAAATTATTTCCCTGTTTGGAAGTACATATTGGTATAAACAATTATTTTCACTTATGAAAGGAAGTGAGTCTCCTGTCGGATTCAGAATCGCTGATATTCATCTGGGGTCAGTGTTGAAATTAATCACTGCAAACAAGATATCCCTAGAAGTAGGAAAAGTCATAGCCAAAAAGAGTTAATCAAGTGTCAGGAAGAAAATATAAACTTTTCTTTTTTATATACTGTTTCAAAATGAGTCAGCATTTCTATAAAAATTGAAGGGTTTTTTTTTCCTTCTTCTTCCCCTTTGTGACTTGCATATAAAAGTTAGACCTTGTTTATTTGGCCTGTGCTAGCATCTGAGTTTGACACCCTTTCTCTGAAAAAAATAGTTTTAAATTAGAGTATTTATGGTCAGATTCAGAATCACTGACATTCATGTGGGTCAGTGTTGAAATGAATCACTGCGAACAAGATATCCCTTGAAGTAGGAAAGGTCGTAGCCAAAAAGAGTTAACCAAGTGTCAGGAAGAAAATATAAGCTTTTCTTTTTTATATACTGTTTCAAAATCAATCGGCATTTCTATAAAAATTGAAGTTTTTTTTTTTTTTTCTTCTTCTTCCCCTTTGTGATCTGCATAAAAGTTAGACCTTGTTTATTTAGCCTGTGCTAGCATCTGAGTTTGACACCCTTGCTCTGAACAAAATAGTTTTAAATTAGAATATTTATGGTAAATTTAGGCATGCTGTTTTATTTAGAGTTATTTCTCTATTGTGGATTCCAGGTATTTTTCATAACATGTATTTGCATACATGGCTCAACATGTATGCCAATATCTAGTATCCTGTTCTTTTTGTCACTTCATTATTATAATGACCTTTGTTGCAATCATGCACTGTATCGTGACCACATGTTTCTTTGTAAACAGGGTTCCTACTCTCCTTGAAAACGATTTTCATTTTCAAGCACTATGGAAACTCCTTGAATTTGGGTTTTACTCCTTATAAACTCCTTGATTTTCAATTTTTAACATTTTTTTTTATTAAATGTGTACTATGTTTCACCAATAAAAAGGATTCTAAATTGCCGCCGTATCAATTACCAAGTATTTTGCGTTGCTCTTTCCGCGATTTGATGTTCATCTCCTAGCAGTAACCAAAATTTAATAATTGGTTTTAAGTGCCAATAAGTAATAACCAAAACAATAGAATGGTGCAAATGGAGAATGTTATTTCTCTTGGATTATTTCGTAAAATTAACTGTATTTCTTTAAATTGTAACGTATGGTTTGTTGTAAAGGACGTATATAGTGATTGTGGAGTTGAAGCAAAATTAGATACTATTAATCAATTTTAGCTAAATTAGTTTTAATAGTCAAGAAATTTTGTTAATTTTATTTTCTCCATATACTATTTTATAAGCAATGAAAATGGCAAAAAACTTATTTGAGTTATTAGCAATGTTTTAAATACTCTAATATAATTTTTGTGCACTTTAAAAAGGGAACCCTTTTTCATGTGTCCTTGACTCCTTGATTTTTAATTTAAAAAATCAGTAAAAACTCTGGTAAAATTAAGTCTGACTTTCCTGCAAATTATTGAAAATTTATTATTAATCACCCTGTATATGTTTCTTTGATTTTACATTGCATCCACATAATGTTAAAAGGTAGTGCATGAAAGAAATATTTCATAATTCTTCAGGACTGTATCATTGACATGATTTGCTGAAATACTTGATTAAAAAATTCACAGGGTTTGATGAATAAAGCAAACTAGGAGGTGTTCTTAGTATTGTGACAAAATTGTCTTGTGGGTGTACGTGAATGCAATCCAATAAGCAGGACTTTAAAAAATAAAACTCTTTATTTTACAGGTATTCTAAGCAAAGAAATGTAACACAAGTATTAAAGCAGCACTTGTAAAAATTTACAACAGAGATTACCATTAAATCACAACTCAGCGCTCAAAGGTTTCCTATTAGCTCAACAGCTTGCTTGTAGATCAAGATCCAACTGACTCTTCTTGGCTTGAGAGCTTGCCTTTATACTTTTCAACAGGAAGTGACTTCATTACGTAGGAAATGACGTAATCTCTAGAAAGTTCATGAACCCAGTAGAAATAGGTGGAAAGTTTGAGGTCCTTCTAGAAAATTCCCTTTGTCGCCAACTTTGCCGCTAAGTCGCCAAATTTGTCGCCAAGTCTAGCATCTCAGGGAAATGACTTTATAGCTTTGTAACATTGCTCCCCTCTTCAAAGACTGCATGTCCCGGCAGTCTCATTACATAGAACTATGATCAGTAGCTCTGTATGGAGCTAACCGATTTATATGGATGACTTTTGGTTTGGCGTTGGGCGACCTCTGTACCCTGTACACAACATCGTTCAGTTTCTTGACAACAGTATACGGTCCTTCCCATTTCTGTTGTAACTTGGGACTCAGGCCTCTCCGTCGCTTCGGGTTATACATCCAGACTAAATCTCCCTCTTTAAAATGGTGGTCTGTTGCTCTAGAATCGTAACGAGTTTTCATTCGTTCGCTGGCCAGTTTAATTCGCTCTCTGGCAAATGCATGTACGCTTTCCAAATGTGCCTCCAAATTTTTTATGTATTCATACAGCGAGGAAAGTGTTTCACTCGGTCGTCCAAAGAGAATATCGCAGGGCAATCGTAGCGTCCGGCCAAACAGGATTTCCGCTGGAGTCAATCCGGTCACCTCGTGTTCTGCACTCCTATAGGCCAAGAGGAAGAGTGGCAAATGCGTATCCCAATCTGTCTGGTTCCTCGAAACAAATAAAGACAGATGATTTAAAATTGTTCTATTAAATCTCTCGACCATGCCATCAGACTCGGGATGTAACGCTGTCGTTCGGGTCTTCAGAATTCCCAAAAGCTTGCAAAGCTCAGTAAAGAGGGCATAGTTAAAATTCGTACCTTGATCCGAATGCAATATCATAGGCACGCCATAACCTGAAATTCAGCTTCGTACGAGTTCTTCAGCTACAGTCGAGGCTTCCTGGTCTGGAATGGGAATTGCCTCAGGCCACTTGGTAAAATAGTCCATTAATACTAGGACGTATCGATTACCTTTTGATGTTACTGGGAAAGGCCCTAGGATATCCAAAACCATTCTTTCGAATGGTGCGCCCACATTATAGCGTTGCAAGCGACATTTAGTCCTTGTTTTAGGTCCTTTGTGTGCTCCGCAAGCATGGCATTCTCTACACCATTTTTCAACGTCCGCACGAAGTCGATCCCAATAAAATCGCTCTCGTGTTTTGCTTAAAGTTTTCATGACTCCAAAATGCCCTCCACTTGCGCTATCATGAGTCT
>BGPR01049633.1:0-11260 GCA_013235015.1 Araneus ventricosus
TATTTTTGTATTTCAGAGATTTAATAAATTCATACAATAAATTATTTTAAAAACTCAAAATGAAAAAAAAAGTATTTTCCTACGTAAGAAATGTGTATGTTAAGATATCCTTTTTAAATAAGGGAGGAAAAACCACAAGAATATATCAAAAAGAAACTTCGCGATGATATTTATAAACAAGAGGATAGAAATAAACATTTTAAAGACAGTTTTTTCATATCTTAGGCGGTCACTAATTGATTAAATATTAAAAATTATCTGTCGAGGTGCACAATAAAGTAAAAAGAAACTTCTCGATGATGTTTATAAACAAGAGGAGAGAAATAAACATTTAAAAGACAGGATGTTTTTCATATCGTGGGAGGGCACTAATTGATTAAAGATTTTAGAGTGCAAGGGATCTTTAAAATTATCTGTCGAGGTGCACAATAAAGTAAAAAGAAACTTCGCGATGATGTTCATAAGCAATAGGAGAGAAATAAACATTTAAAAGACAGTTTTTTTTTCATATCTTGTGCGGTCACTAATTGATTAAATATTTTAGAATACGAGGGATCTTCAAAGTTATCTGTCGAGGTGCGCATTAAAGTGAAAAGAGGTGAGTCTTTCAAGATAAGGTACGAAGAAGAAATCAAAAAATAAATTTCTTTCAATTGTTATGGACAGTGTTTTTATTCGAGACAACTGATTGATTACAAACATAAAATAGTAGGCTTAATTTACATGAGTACATAATCACTATGGATAATAATACATTTATCGTAATGCGTCACGAGGTTTAACCTCTCACACTGAGCGAGGCGGTCTAAAAATTTCCCCTTAACAGCCGGTCTGAGGCGGTTGGTTTCTTTTGAGGAGAGGTGAGGTTCTAATATCGCTTAGGAGATAAGCGCGGTAGGGGGACCAATTACCCTTGCCCACCACAGCCCATTTCCGTATGCTTTAAAAGAAGGCTATAACAGGGGGTGGGTTAAATGACCATTAAGGTTGGGAGAGTCAATTCATGCCTCATCCTCCCAAAAAGTTTGTAGGAAAAAAATTTTGAAACATGTATAGAATTGGAATGTACTGAATGGTTTGCATTTAATGAAGTTAATGACTTAGGCCGATATATTTAGTTGTTACAAAAATGTTAGGCAGAACCATTCTTTAAAAATATGAGCTTTAAGGAAAATTTTCAATTTTAGCCATGTATAATTTTAATTTAATTTAAAATATATAATTTTAATGTAAGTAATTAATCTAATTATATCATATAGATATTTGATACAATTAATTGCTACAGATATTTGTTTTATCCGGAGTTGATTTTCTTGCAGTAAGTGAAAATAATGTAATTAAGGTTGCATCCAAAACGTGATTCAATCAGAAATAATGGAGAAAGAGAAATTTAAAATTTACATTTTGTTCGGTTCAAAAAAGGAATTATTAAAAGATTCAAATTTGAATTTAAAAAAAATAATTTGATTATATAAATTGGAGGAACAATGAAAATGAACCATATCTAATTATAACAAAAGAAGGTAGTGTTGCAAGTAATATTTATGAATTAATTTTTAAATAATTGCAAAAATCAGAATCAAACACCATAGTAATAAAATTGGCATCATTAAAAATATTATTCGTTTATGTATATGGAAAAATTGAGGAAAATCTTCATATCATTTTTTAAAAGAAGAAAGACATGCAAATTTAAGACTTGATGAAACAATGAAATCAATTTGACTTTCATTGCAAAAGTGAAACGTATTTTTACTAATCATATTTAAAATATCGCTAAAATTTAGGAAGTCCTTCAGTGACTATTAAATTGGTATTATTGCAGGGATTTTTTTAATTTTAATATTGTATAAACACACACACATTGTAAATGTGCAATAAAGTTTCTGAAATTAAAGCAGAAAAACACCAACATTTTGTTTAATTTTTAATTATTTAAATTTATAATTGTAATTTCAAAAAAAAATCCTTCGAATTGCACATTTTCACATCCCAAAGTGTATTTTTGCTAAATTTAATGGCTCTATTTGCTACGATCTGGCTTGACAAACACAATTTACTTTTATTAATAGTAGAAATTAGGATGCATATATGTTACAGTCTGACATATGTTAATTCTAAAGGTGAACCGGAATGCCTACTTTGCTCCTGTTTTTGAAATTTCTTTTTCAGAATAATTATATGCTTGTGAAGGTATAAAATTATTCTTTAAACCAAACGTATACGATGTTTTCAGCAATTGCTAAGAAAACACAAGTAGCCTTGCAATGTATGAACTGAAAACGCAGAAAATAACAAAATAATAACATTATAAATGTTTTATTTATAACTTATTTTATCAATTCAAAATAATCTTAAACGATTTTCTTCTAAACGAATATCAGCATTTTCATTAAATTAGGAAATTTCTATCCTTCAATGAACAGTACTTACTTAACATTTATTTAGTTTGGTTTATTCCCTAAAGATGGCGACACTAAATCCTGCATCTATTAATACGATTAAGCGTCCACGGATTCTTTTAGTTCTTGTTAGATTAAGAGGTTTATGTTGTAGTTTCTGTTATATTGTACAGATTTCCAGATGCATGAATAAATGAAATATGCTTTAGCAAAATTAAAGACTTAATGTAAACTTTGAATTATGTGCTGATACACAAAAATCGGAGCCTACTATGCTACAATGCTACCCCTAATGTTTACTGAAAATCGCTTTCATAGATGGCGCCACCATCGCACACTAATTTAGTACATGAAAAATGCTTTAAAAACATGTATAATGCCGTTTTCTATTTTTAAAAATATTGCGATATTTAAGACATAGAATAATATAAGAATCGTATCGTTCAGAATTTGAAGCACTGTATTCTATGAAAAAGCATGGAAATAAGTGATGTGAAAAGTACATGTAATTTTCAAAACTTTGCTTTATTGGAAATATTGTATTTCAACAACGTACATAATTAAGAAATAGAAAAAGCTGACATATTAAATGAACTAATCGTACAAAATCGAATACATGTGAATTATTTGCATTGCAACTTGGACTTGGAAAAAATTCCAAGTTTCTATTTCTAAATAGAAAATGAAGTAAAGTTTACTGTAAATATATTTTATAGAATTAAGTAGTTCAATATCTATTCTAAATTTAATGGGAGATCGTTTAAAAATTAAGCAAAAAACGGAAATTCTTGATATTTTATTATGTAAATATTATATTTAAGTGTTGGAACCAATATTACAAAATCAAATTGGATGCGTCTAAGCAATTTTCTTTTTATGAAAAACGTTGAAGCGTATATGCTTGTGTTTAGGACTTCAACTATTTTAATCCACTTTACTATTTACTTTTCCAAAATCTGTGAAATTATCATTTCCACAATCTGAAATAGTCTATGCACGAATAAAAGTACAATAGCGTCTATTTTGCTCTAGTATGCAAAATGGCTGGATTTGTTTTTTCTCTTTACAAAGTTTTTAATCAAAGCTAATATTTTTGTATGGATAATAATGATTATCAACAAGCGAGTATATTTTTTTCATGCATTCATTATATTTTATTTGGTGCTTTTCAATAAGGACTAACTTCCATTTGACACATAGTGACATCTACTGATGAGTTTCAATATCAGCATTTCTGACCTTCTTGACGTTTTCAGGAAAAATATAGTTCAGTATATTTATTTATAAAATTCATGGTTTTGAAGAATTCAATTCAAATGTTTCAATTCCAGATTCTTATTTAGTTTTCAAATCCACAGCGTTTGCTCAGCATTCTTCGAAAACACGCATAGAATCAGATTAAGACTTCTTATTCAAAAATAATATTTTATTATTAGCATTATTTAATTTTTTGCTACAATTTCTGAAATATAAAATTTCTAAATCAATGTTATGTAGCTTGGCATGAGTTCTGGTTTAACAACGTCAAATTGCGATATGATTCGATAAAATAGCGTTAACGTAATACAGATACTTTAATGATTTCTTAATAGAGTAGAGGAGTGTTGTTTCGTTTTATGATCATCTGTTTTTGAAAGGAAAAAAATGAATAAAGTGCAAAAAAGTTTTAAAAAAATTGTATTAGTTTTCTTTTTAAAGGAAAAAAAACATAATTTAATTTTAAAGATTTGCATCAATTGCGTTTGATTGTTTATATATGTTATTAGCTAAAATAGGACTTTTTATATCAGGCGCGAAAGAAATATAAATAATATTATATATTATTGTTATTGCTTATCTATATCAGCCCCTTTTATTAATCGGAGTATTTTCTTCTAAAATTTGCAATGAAATTATTTACGATGTGTAGAATTTTTTTAAACTTAATCGGAGTGTAACTACTTAAGTATTTTGATATTATTGTTTATGCCTATCGGTTTGAGAAAAAGTAAAACAATCAAAAAACACAATAATAAAAATAATATTTTATTTATGTGAAAATGAACAGTATTGGATATGCGTTCAAAGAAACGACTACAAGAAACAACAAATAATATTTTTATAATTATTCTTTATTTTCAGAGATTTGCTGCTTAATGTTTTGCAATAGCAACTAAACATTTTCCAGTGATTTCACCTGGCATTTACAACGGTTTCTTAAAGTAGTTATTTATTATCAATCAACGGTTCGTTTTCCAAAAATAACCAGAACTCCCACCATTAATGTATAATTTACGAAGGAAGAAGAAATTATTATTATTTAAGACTAAAATTATTCTTTTTGCATTTATAAGCAGTAATTTCTTTCATAAAGCACTTCTGAGAAGTAATTCGGAAGTTCGTCTAAGCACACTATGTTACTAATAGTGTCCTTAGACGAACGGATGGTATCTTTTATTGTACAGAAAATAATGTTTTAGAATTGATGAATTCGCAATCTCTGTCTCCATCTCTACTAATAATGAAAGCGAACACGTGTGTGCTTCTGTGTTTGTTGGTGAGTTACAGGGACGAACTTTTGGCCAAGCGCTATTAAATTTGGCACAGATAAACTTTAGAAGACGTGAATGTTCTCCTTGGATCAGTCTTGGCATACTTTAGACCTCTCCTCTAATGCAAACAAAATCCACCGCATCATTTTCATGTTCGAATTATTTGCATGTTTTATATGAAAAATAAGAAAGTGAAGTCACGGTCTTAGAAGCGTTTAATTAGATATTATATTACGTAGACAGTTATAGCTTTGCATGCAAATGTGACATGATGTGACTTAAGAAGTATCATGCACTTAAGAACCGAAGAGGTAAATAGCATGACTTAAATCTCTTCCACGATCAGATGTTTAAAAATTTTTTGCTCAGGGAGCAAAGCATGAACCATGAACCATGAACATCAAGTCACGCATAAATGATTAATTCATATTAAACATAATCAATATTCCCTCAAACCAGTGGGGCACCAAAGACGGCTGGCAATACTATAAAATGAAATGACAATACATGTGTTGGCAAAGTATTATATAAATAATGAATACATAATTTTAAATAATAGAAATATAAATTAAAAGGTAAAAAAATTATAAATAAGAAACAGAAGATTTAAACAGAAAACGATAACAATACACCTTTTTGCGTGCTCAACGCAACAGCATCGAGTGATTGCATCAATAAAAAATTACAACAATTAATATTTAAAACACATAAAATAGAATTTAGAATGTAAAAGAGATTATTAGAAATGGAAGGAATGGATAAGAAAATGTATGACGAACTTTTTCGAAGACCACTCTTCAAAGGAGTTCTAAAATGGACAAAATTTTCTGTCAAGGGTAAAATTACAAATCAAAAGGATACTTTTTGTGGCCTGAATTCTGTCCAACCGCAGAACGAGAAACATTTTGAAAAATCAAGAGGCAAAAATCCTAAATAAGATCCAAAAGAAACTAGAGTTTGTAAAATAATTTACCCTCTCTGCCGAAATTATGATGTAAACAGGAGTCGCCAGACGCGATATGGCATAGGAAATAAAAAGTACTGAAGCTAGCAACTAGCTCCATCTATGAATTCCTTCCATTTATAATAATCTCTTTTACATTCTAAATTCTATTTTATGTGTTTTAAATATTAATTGTTGTAATTTTTTGTTGATGCAATCACTTGATGCTGTTGCTTTGAGCATGCGAAAAAGGTGTATTGTTATCGTTTTTTGTTTAAATCTTCTGTTTCTTATTTATAATTTTTTTACCTTTTAATTTATATTTCTATTATTTGTTTCTGTATTATATTAGAAATAGCTGCATAATGTGCCATTCTATATAATACTAAGAGTTTTTAATTATGTTTTAATTAATGTTTGACTAATTAATTTATAGTTAATATTTTTGTTAAATTTTGATAATTATAACTGTTACAGAATTTTAACATAGTTTGAATTAACGAAGTAGCTAATATCTATCATTATCGTTGCAACATTTCTGTTATGTACATTCTTGATGAATGTGTACAATTTGTGCGCCGACACATTAACTATTTTCAGATGTTTAAAACTTTGTTCAGAAATATTACCAATTACTGTCACCTCCATGTGGTGGAATTTACAAGTCGTATTTGCATTTTTTTCTCCGCATATATGTATCTTGAGATATTAAGTTTTCACAAAATGCTGTTGTTTCTGCTTTGTTATTGATACCGTTTTATTACCTTTAAATCTTATGACCTCTATGTATTTCGTCTGACTTTAAATTAGTTTTTATTGTTACCTTTAATCAAGTGTTTGGTTCCAGTTTTGTTTGGGTTTTTGCCCTCAACAGAAACCGAATAAGATGGCTACAAATTATATTTTAAGTTGCTGTAAAATTAAAGGCAGTATATGGAAGTAATTAAACGGTTTTACAAAATCAAAACATGATCTGATTTGTTTTAAAGGGAAATTTTGGCTGTTTTTTAAAAATAATATACTCGTAGCTAAATGCCATGACATTCCGTAAAAGGAAATAGCATTACAAAAAAACAATTTAAAGAAAAGACCCAGCAATAAACATAATAGCGAAAAGAGCTGTCAATTGTAAACAAACTCCCTTCCATCATTTTATAAGACAAAGTTCACCTTTTCTGCCACTGAACAGCTTTTATACAAGATGAAAACTTAATTTTGATTGGCTTGTTTTACGGCACGTGCATCAATTATTGATTGTTTTCGTGAAAATTTTCACAACAATTCTCAGAAGCATTGTAGAAGGAGATGTCAGAATTTTTTTATATTAGTAGCTGGTATGCAAAGGTAGGAAAATTTGATTAATTATTTAATGAGTATTGATTAGGAATATAAAATTTGTGCTATAAACTGATATCTTTAAGATCTATCTAACTTCTAATCATCACTATATCTTTACGATAAAAACTTCTAACCATCATCATAATCTCCAAACATTTTCTTGTCGATGATATACAAATGATTGATCTATGTTGATAGCAAAAGGTTGTAGGTAAACCAGCGGGAGTGGTCTCCCCTAAACTTTCTCGTATACTTTCTAAGTGGAGATTCGTCAAAATCTCGAGTTTGAATTTTTTTGACGATTACAATACTTTCTCTTCGTATACTTCGTATGCGAGAAAGTAAAACAAAAAAACAAACAAACCTGAAATCAAATATCTGTTGCCACGCTTCAAAAAAATATTTCTTTGAAGCAGCCGCGATAAAATAGGCAATGCAATGAATACTAAAGCGAAAATTCTGCTTTGGAATTGAATTCCCAAGAAAACAATTTATACTACCACAACCGTAACAATTGCAAAGGCGCGTGAATAAAATATTTGCTGAAATAATGAGATCGGTTTGATTTACAACAATAAAAAATTGTTAACAATTGATGCTTGAAAACATTATTTATTGTTGGAAATAAAATTTACAACAATAACAGATTGCTACCAATACGCATGCGTATGCATGAGAATAGGATTAAAAGAAATTGAATATGCAATTTGAACTTCTCTTTTTGACGGATTTAGCCCAAACTTTTATACGGATCTACATTCATAACGATAAAACTGTGTACCAAATTTTATCCATTTAGCTATTCAAGTTTTTGAGTTATAGTGTTCACATGACCGCGGACATACAAATAGACAGACTTCCCATTGACGGATTTTGTCCAAACTTTGATAGAAACCTACAAATTATGTTTAAAGACCACATACCAAATTTCATCCCCGTAGCTCTAATAGTTTTCGAGTTATCGTGTCCACAGACAGACACACACACAGACATAATTCCAAAATTGTGTTTTTCGGACTCAAGGAGGTCTAAAATGTGGAGATTCGTCAAAATCTCGAGTTCGAATTTTTTGACGATTACAATACTTTCTCTTTGTATACTTCGTATACGAGAAAGTAAAAAAGGATCAAATTTGCGTATTTGCTTTGTTTATGGTAATACATTACAAACCTAAGCTAGAATATTATATGTAAGTTCGTAAAGTATGCCTAGAATACAGAAAGTAACAAAAATTTTCGGACCCTTAAGACAATACTTCAGCTGTCAAAACATCTTTATGGCTTTTATAAATCTTTCTCTTTCTTCTGTACACGGGGTCTCCACTCTGAACATTGTCCAAACGTCACCTGATTATTGAACCGGTAGGGATATGTATATTATTCCTGTTGAAAAATGTTTTAAATGGCGTGAAGAAGTATATCTTATGTTGTTTGATTCAATAAATGTAGTTCTGATAAAATTAAGAAGACTAAAGTTTTGAAAAATCTCCGGATCCCATAACCTATATTTAGTATTTTTGACTCTCTGACACTTTAAAGAAAAAAAAAGTTATGAAGCTCTGGAAACGGACCGAGTTATGAAGTTTTGAATATATTTGTTTTAAACGATTTTAGACCGCGTGAATGGCCTCATCGAGAGAGATTCTCCAATTAATGGGCAGAGCTTACTCGATAAGGCCGCTGATTTGTTGAAAATTTGGAACCAAATTTTATTATCAATTCTTGTCTGTATAATTTTGTTATGAGTGGATTTGGGAATATACAAAATAATCTGGGCTAAATTGCATAAACTGGGGAGTGGGGTCCACTGGCCCCTGGGCATATATATGTTGACTTTTCACATCCCATTCACGTAATGCGTAAACTAAATAAATGAATTGATTCATCACTACTAATGTCTTGTTACAGCAGGGAAGGAGTTAAGCATTAAGCATTCATTTGAATTATTTCAATATAAACGGTAGCTTCAAAATTGAGTTTTGGCCTCCTCACTTTCTGATTTTTCTCCCTCTGCGACTGACTACCTCATCTTTAGTATTTATCTGAAGTCCATTTCTCTTATGTGTTTTCTGTCATCATGAGTCATGATCAACATACAGTATGGCAAAAATTCCTTGCATTCGCTCAGTGAGTCAATTGATCTAAGTAACTTTTAAGAAAGGTAATGAATCATTTCAGTTTCTTTAAACACGTGAGTTTAGCTCTGTGAAGTATTTCCTGTGGTGAGAAATTTTGGGGTGTGGGGTGCCAGATCATGTGTCCTCGTCATCCTACCACGGTTCAAAATTACGAAGGCCTTCCAAAATAGGCCTCGCGTTGCTTTAAATGGGACGTAAAGAACTATTTAACCCTTTCCGGCGCAAGGCATTAATTTTTCTTAAATATGATGAAAAAACATCATGAATGGGCTTAGTTTATTGTTTAGACATAAAATTTACAAAAAAACACCTATTCCTGTGTAGAAGTCGTTTCGTTTTCCTCTCTTTGGGGTGTGGGTTCGTTTTCCCCTCATATGAGGACCCCTTTGGACACAGCCATCTTGATACGCTCAAAAAATAATGTTAAATTTTACACACAATCATGAAATTTCTAAAATATTGGAGGAAAATTGTCGAGTAAATTTGCTAAAATTGTAAAGGTCAAGAACTAAAAAAAAATTCCCATCTCTGAGTCAAGAAATTTGGGAATTTTAAATCTGTAATTTTTCGGAAATGAAAGCGAAATTTCACTGTGCTGCCATCTACATTCTAAAAGGAGAACTATCAGCTGTTTTTTCTGCAATTTTCCGGGTTTCAAAGTGGAAATGGATTTTTTTAGAAAATTTTAAAGTTGGTGTCCTCATTTGCAACCACTGCGCCGGAAAAGGTTAAACTAAACTGAATGCTTGTTTTGCTTCTTTTAACCCCCTAGATGCGACAATCAGCCAGAATCATGGATAGTCAGCTCTTCATATATATTTGGCTTATTTTATGGGAACTGAAATTTGAAGAAGATACTATTAATACTTACAGAGCGCTTTATCGAGCCTAGGTGCGTAATGACCTCAGTATCCTATAAATCAGACTTTCAAGTATTGTCTGGTGAGATGAAAGAGCAAAATACCATGCTAAAAATTCAAAAGATACAAAGATGATTTAATAGCTGAAGTGTTTTCGAAACGGTCTGTTAATTCTTGTTACTTTCTGTATTCTAGCCCTCTGAGAGTCCAATTATTTTGAACTTTTAGCTATCAGGTTGGAAAACTTAGTTTTAAAGTAAATGAATCGATCTTTTTTGTATTTACTTAAATATCTGAAATCTTAAGAATACTTTATCCTTGATGTTTTAAGAAAATATACGTATGAATACGAGCTATCTGCTTTTGAACTGAACATGAGAAACGTAAAAAGACGTTTGCGCCGCTCGGAGGGCTAGGCATACTTTCCGAACTAACAAATAATATTCTACCGGATTAAATCATAAGGGTCCATACAAATGGTGAAAGCATTGACTAATATTTATTTTATTCGTGCAAATGGTATCATATGATGCTTCAGTTACAGGATATGTTTCAGGTGTCTGCCTTCCAAGTCGACATACAATGACAGTCGCTATAGCCAACAATCCCATCACACCTATTCCAGCACCATACCATGAGTTTCTGCACACCTTTACTTTCACAATCCGAAATCCCATATGGATTGCTATGCATCCAACACGTGACATTTTGTTTGTTCGCTTCACTACTGACATAAAAATCTGGCTCATCTGAAGAAAGGATAGAACAAACAAAATTAGGAACATTCGTGAGCATGTTTAGTGCCCACTCACAAAACTCTATCCTACGGTCAGGATCGTACTCTGAAAGGATAGCTATCCATCCAGCACCTGACACTTTGTTTGTTCACTACACTATTAACATAAAACTCTGACTCATCTGAAAGAAAGGATAGAACAAACAAAACTAGAAACATTCTTGAGCATGTTCAGTGCCCACTCACAAGACTCTATCCTAAGGTCAGATCGTACTCTGTCAGCTGTAAGGATAGCTATCCATCCAAGACCTGA
>BGPR01049634.1:0-11260 GCA_013235015.1 Araneus ventricosus
TTATGATAATAGCCTTAATGACAGTCATAATTTTAGAAAATTAAATCATTAGTATAAAGGACATTAATTTTCTAATTTTTTTTTGTCAGTTCAGAAGTTTAAGAAAATTACCCTAAAAGACAATATCCTTTTAATTCCAATTTTTTCAAATAACAGGCAATACCTGAACGTTAGCTTCGCCTGGAAAATTTATGTTACTATTGGTTAGGTGGTCCTAATACATGAATTAATTTTCTAAATGCTTTTCCGATATTTATGCATCAGATAGTTTGGTGTTGCGTTTGAAACAGTCGCATTCCAAATTTTAAGATTGCTGCTTTGAAATTACGCTTTACAGAGCAGCCAACCCATTTATTAAATTATTTCTCTGAAAAGCCAGTCAGTCACATAATAGGCATTAAGAGGAATGTTAATACCCCGATAGTTCGAGAAGACTAGTTTAGAATCCCTAAAGTTTCCTTTAGTTTCCTGTTATGGACTATTTATTCTCAGACTTTACGAATTTTATTTCTCTCTTGAAGCTCCATTGAATTTTTCACAACTGATAATTGTTAGGACAGGTAGGTAATATGAGGACTCTTTGAACTGAGATCAAAGTCATCAATATCAGATCATTTCAAAAATTTGAAAATATTTTCCTAGTAATTCATCCCTTTTCAAATCATTGGTAACTATTACAATGTTTCAATTTAGCTTGAATTTCTCAAACTAATAAGAAAATCTACTTTATTCCAAACATAATAGCTGGAAAATTCCCTCTTGATTCATCCTTCCGAAAATTAGAATGAAATGATTAACATACAAATTAAAAACATTTATTAGGAACCTTAGTAAATTTCCCAATTAGTTTAATTAAGTCGATTAAACGCAGCTTGACATGAGACTTTATTAAAGAACCTTCTTAATAGGTCATGAGAATAATATTTAATGGTATAGTATTTGCAAGAATGTATAAACTTTTAACTGTTTCCAATTCTCGATGGAGGATATTTTAAATGTCATAGATAAATAACACCACGAAAATGCTTAGATATTGCTGGCATCCCTCTGCGCCCATGTTCCCATTTCACTTAGCACTGTCTTGCATAATTTAAGAGGAATTTTAAATATTCCAGGCTGATTGTAGAATCCTCTGCAGAGAATCAGTCGTGCCAGTTAAATGTATCGAATTTTCGAACATATCAATACCATACTGTCGTGATCAGGAGAGCTGGGAATTCCATCTCTCTTGCATAGTGGAGTTTGATCTTAATTAGGTTTGTGGCCGACGGATGGATTTGAGATTTCCTTGCGAGAAACATTGCTTATCGGATAATTTCTCTTCGAAATGAAAGTAAACAAATTCCTCGTCCATTAAAGAAAGTTTCTGACTGCCCACAAGCATTATATTATCATTTCTTTTATTTGAACTTTTGTCTTATGGATGAAAGTTGAATTTTCACGTTGTTCTCTTCTCGAAACCATATTTAACCAGTGTGTTCTTTAAATATTGCATTTATATACGGATATTTTTCATTCTTGCGTTATGTTTAATTACACTTCATGGAAATTTCCAAACCTTTGACTCATTTTGAATGCCAATCTTAATATAACGATATTTAAAGTTCATAGTGAATCCGAAGAGACATTGTTTGTTTATAAGTTCGATAACCTTAGACAACTTACACATGCTTAATCCGTCTGAAGTCTGGTGAATGAGCTGTCTTAAACCTCAGCCAATTTGATACGATATTTTGAGGATTTCTTGGGTGATTCTCTGGAGACTTCGGTTTCATTTTGCTGCTGCTCGAGTCTGCTAATTAACTTTCACATTTGTCCTAAGCCGAAGTCATGTCTGACGAATTGTAACTATGTTGTTGGATCACTTTCAGGTAGCACATCACCTTAATACACCCGACAAAAAAAAACACCCGAATTCCAACATGCGACTATTCTACAAGACACTGTCAATCTCCTAATTTGCAAGTTACCCTTACCTATACGTATGCAAGTTGAGTTCCGCATTCTGATGGAAATAATTAACTTAAAAAATTAAACATCTAGGTATTGGCTGAAAGCATTAATTTGTTAACATTTTTTCTCCGATTATCCTTTAAGTGCAGTCCTACAGTGCAAATGAAAATAAATGTTTCCCTAAAAATATATTCTTTTTCAAAGTCCTGGAAGTTAAGTGAAAAACCGAATCACAGAAACAAGGCTTAAATGTTGAAACACAAGAATAATGGGCGGGAATATTTGTCTATTCTTCTCACTTAAAACACAGAAACTACTTTAGACATTTATCGAGACAAACTGTTCAGCAGATTGGAAGCAAGAAAAAAAATGCTATAGAAATCAGCTACGATCCAAACTTGTAAGGATTTTCGTTTGTGTTTATGTGTAGGTTCAACATACAAATTATGCGGCTAAATTGATATTGGAGAGGCCCCTTTAAAAATAAAGAGAATGAAAATTTTATCATTTAAAATTTTGAATCACTTTGTTTTATGAAATTTGGAAAGTGTTTGAATCAACATTTGAAAATCGCAGTTTAACTATGTAAGAATTTTTATTTTCTTTCTGTTTTAAAATTAAGTTCCTCATTAGAAATCAATAGAAAGGGAAGGAACTTTATAAGAAATTAGCAAGCGGAAAAAAAATTACTGATGATATCTTTTACCAGCTTAACATCGTTCCCAGATTGGAATTTTCCTATTACAAAAACATAGGCAAATCGTTTTAATTTAGCCTCAAAGACAGAAAAAAATAATTATTTCAATAGTAACAATTAAATCATTTACGTCGAAGATTCCACAATGGATATTTTAAAATAACAGAATTAAACACAAAGTAAAATAGTGTTTAAATGAGGAGAAAATACCATTTCAAGCGTGACATTATACTTTTATTGAGATAATTAGTTTTGTATGTTGTATTTTTTAATACATTCTAGAGTCATTTGTATTTTTTTAAACGAAAACCATTTAGATTTCACCCATAGATTAGGAAATTAAAAAAGAAAAAAAATACCACTTACCCATGTAATTAAAAGAGCTTTTTTTAATGAACGCTAATTTTTTTCCCCTTTGTAATTTCTAGCAAGCAATTTCTGTTCATTTTCCGTATGCAATGTTTTTTCTTTAAATACTACTTCCGATCGTAAACAAAGCGGAAATTTCTATCAATTAAATGTTTTTTTTAAAAATTTCCAAAAAAATTCCATAATTACAGATCATTAAATACACCAGAGATTCTGAAATATATTAACAAAGATAACTTTTGTTAGGTTAATTGGTAAAAATATTTTAAGAGTTCTATTTCTCATGACTTTTAGTCCGAAAGCTGGCTTTAACCGCATTATTTTAAAATATGAAATCAGTTACTTCACAATTAAAGCTTAATATTATGAAAGTAAATTGCCTCGTTTTTACCAAACTATATTTTTTACTCATGAGAATCACCTTAGACAAGGAATATTTTTCATTAAATTGTTCTGAGGTATAAAGAATTTAATAGGAACCATTTTTTAAATACACTTTCATGAATGTAAAAAAATGTAGGCATTTTTTATTTTTATTTGCTAATTTATAGTCTTTAATTTAAAATTCCTTATTATAAATGTGGAATCTTGGACTCATACTTTTGTCAAATTCACTATTAGATGGCGTCACAAGTATGAAATTCATACATAATAAAATTATTCGACTAACTGATAATTATTGTCTGAGAAGGTAAAAATGCATTTTCATCAAAATCGAATAACTCAACAGAATTTCAGATCTCTAACATATCAGAAAGTGAGTGAAAAATAGGTTTAAAAATTAAAATTGCATCCATACAAACATGACACAAGTCATGTTAAATAAATTCTTATGAAAACAACGCTCCGATTAATTCCTCTTACTTTATAGTGATATTATAAACTCTTTCAGTTCTGCAAAGCAAGTTTTCTAACATCCAAGTTCTTTTAAGTGTGACAGTTTGCGTGTAGTTATACTAAGGAAATATGAAAATATAAAATCAGAAATGTTACAATTTCTGAATAATGTAGAAAGTGCAATCGTGTAATGTAAGTGTAGACAATGTGATTGTGTAAAAATGTATAATAATATAGAATAATGTAATTTAAATAATACTTATATAAGATTAAAGATACTTATTAAGATTTATGATCCTTTCAAATTCGCTTCATTTTTAAATAAATCCTAAGAAAATGAATTTTAAGACAAATTTAAAATGTGGTAAACAAAACTGGAAGAACATAGTTATTACTGCATCCATATTTTAGAGGAAAAAAGTCAAATGCGGACAGTTTAGAAAGTAAATATCACATTTTACTCGGCACAATATATAATCCAGAATATCTATTGAGCTGAATGAATTGTATCTTTTTTCCTCATTTTAAAATCAAAAATGGGTAACTCATTTCTAGGGTAGACTATCTAGAGTTCTAAAAGCAAGTAAGTATGACTTATTTATAGAGATTCTTGACATTTTTCCCAAAATGGAGATAATAGAATTCAATCACAAACTGGACGATAGAATTGGAACTTCAAAGACAAGTAAGCCAATTTTAAGAATTCGGTTTATTTATGTCGTGGGACCTTTTATCTGCGACTCATTCAGAGATGGACTGTGATTGAATCGTTTGGTTTGGTGTTAACGGAAGAAAATTGCGATGCTGTTGAATTTCCTCTGTTATAGCTTTTAAATCAATGTATGGTTTGACTTGTTTACTTGTTTTGTTGTTTATTAATGAAAGAACCATATTTACTAAACCAGACTAAATATTGGATTTCTGTTTCACTAAAATATGATACAATGATTTCTATTTGTTCAGAGATTATCGACGGCTACAAGATTTTTGAAAGCGACCATGCTGTGACAGTGAAAATGATATTAAACTTATAATCATGATCTAAAGGCCAAGACTGGTCTCATTCATATACTTCATATTTTGACGTAAACTTAAGCCCCTCCTTAATGGTCTAATGGGGTGTCGGGAAATTATGACGGTTTTCGTGGTCAAGTTAAACGCTTTTAGCTCCGCAACCAAATAAGATAAAGAGTTTTAGTTTCATTGAACAGAGAGTGTTCGACATTGAAGATGGCAAAAAGAATTTTATAATTCGGAATTATGGTTTAGTCACTGTCGAGTTGCAAAGTTGTTGAAAATTACGAAGAATTTTGATGACGTTACAGCGATCGATGCACTCGCACGCAGTGACCAACCTAGCTTCACGCGCTTTCTCATACCTAACTGTCTGGCGGCCTCAGTCGGTTGCGAGAAGTATATTAACTGGATTTTCCAAATTTTGTTCCTTACGTTTGCTATTTCTCCTACCATCGTTCGATTTTATTTAAGATTGTTACTAACAGAAATTGTATCCAATAATAATAACATGAATAAATATATTGCATTTGAGAACAAGAATTATTTTTCGAGGAAAAAAAAACCCAGCCAAAATCACGAATCGGTCACATAAATTGAGAGTTACAAAGAGCAGTGACATAGAGCTACTTTAGTCACAGAAAGTCACAGTTGAGTAAGGTAAGTAAGTTACGCCCCTCAATCCTAGAGGCATACACAGCTTCCCGTCGATGTTATTGTTTTTTTATATATTTTTAAAATCCAAGAGATTTTAAGAATAAAAATTGTGAGCATGTGAGGGGTTGAAACTCTCTTTAAGTACAAGGGTGTGTTCTGGTGGCTCTGCTCGCTACTTCCGATTTTTCTTAAATATTTTCATTCTCTGCCTTATGCTTGTTATGTGATGTTGTGCATGTTCGTTTCTTTTGTGCTTTCTTGTATTATCGTTACATGTGCGTCGCCAATAAAGTATGGAAAGTCAACTGATTGTCGCCTTCGAATCCTTTTCTGACAGGTAAGAGCAAATTTGCATTTTTAATAATTGGAATGCTTTGAAAATATTTATAATTTGTTCATGGAGTATTGGCAGTCAGTGTAGACAATTAGCTAATGTTTTCGTTAAGAAACAAACGTAGTTTATAAAAAGAAATTGTGTTAAAGAAATATAAACGCTGTGATTCAAATTAATATTAAATATGTCAGTGAAAGGTATATGATATATTTATAAACATTCACGATCAGCTAAGAGTTTGAATAATTCTGTCATTAAATAACAAATTTCTGTTTAATGAATTTTGTAGGTGTCGAAGATCACATGCGAAAAGATTCCGAAATTTATTCAATAACTCTAAACTTACTAATTTTCGTAAAAGTTGAGAAATTCTTCTATTTGGTCCGCAAGTACGATTAACTACCTGTCACCTAACGAAGTAAACATTAGAGTCTCCGATTTAATTAAAGGTTTGGCGAGAAATTTCTGGAATGTGATGAGAAAGAGATATGAAAAGTTTTGTTTCTTTATTTTTCGATAATAATCTAATGAGATTGTAGATTCTTCAAAGTTTATTCCTTGGGTTTCTCTCTCCTTAATTCCAAAATTAAAAATTCTCTAAATCTATCATCTGTATTCAGAAATTATTTCTATATTTGAACGATAAGCATTTCCCTACTGCTCTTGGTAAATTTGAACAAAATTTGGACACGTTTCCTGTAGCAAATAAAACATAACTTTAAAATTAAAACTCTTCTTCCACTCCCAGTAAAGGTCTGGAACGTCGGAAATCATGCTGGAAATGGTCTAAACAAGAAATGAACCTTTTTGGCCTTATTGCGTACAACTAGCACGCTTGCTTCCAACACATTACATAGTAATTCAAAGTGATTTCCCTGATGACAATCAGTGATAAGTTTTTAATGGGCAAATATAAGATTTAAAGAGAGTTCTAGAATGAAGTTCCAAGTTTCACTTGTTGTGGTATAAGTGCAGTAAATCGGAAATCGGCGCATGTGCGGTGTCAAAAGAAAAAAAAAACTTTTACTAATATACGTGAAGTGTTCTGAGTGTTGGAGTACGATCATTGTCATTCTGTCAAAATAGTGAAAAGAAGATAGGGTCAGTGATACAGTTTCGTGGTCTCCAAGATACCAAAGAAATACCCTACTAGCACAATATATTATACGTTATCTCCACGATGTTGTATGATATTTCGAATACCGCACGATATCGTGAAGATATCGTAACAATATTGTAGATTATCTTGTGCTATTAGGATACGAAAATGGCATCGGCAGTTTGCCGCTTCAAGTGTGCGTGGAGAAGGAAAAGTGGCGACAGGGCAATTGTATAAGAGTAAAACTTGTAGTAGGGTCACCCATTCTTTTGGATATCTACTTATAAAGCCAGTAGAGAGATACAAATTCCATAAAAAACAGATGGGAGTGTTCTCAGAAGCAAGTTGCGTGTGAAAAGGAATATATGTTGGGCAGAAAATTCAAATTTTGCAGAATGAGTTCAGAATGCGTGGTGCGAAATCGAATACCGAATAGATGTTATTCGTGTGACCAGAAGAGTCAACTTATACACTAGGGTGGATCGAAATTTTTTTTTCAGAATTTCAAAACCTACCTATGCGCAAAAGATGTTCTATGGTATGGAGAATAAGAGAAAAATAATAAAAAAATTTAAATTCTAAATTTAATACTACCGAAAGGGGGTTGAATTTTCAAAACTTAATTTTGATTATTGATTATACGATTTTAGATTCGAAGTAATTGTTTTTTTTGCAATATAAATAACCAAAAGTGATGATTAATGAGTAGTGAGTACTAAGTAGTGAGTAGTATAATGTACATTGCAACATTTAATGACTCAGCTCCCCCTCCCCACACCGTCAAATCAGTCCGGTTAAACAACTAGAGCATTAGGCAATCCCATCTTTTTTCCGTCTCCTGCTTTATCCTCCCACCCCTCCATACGTCGGAAGTGGTACTTTATGGAATCTTCTCTAAAGACAAAAGTTTTAGCTGCAGTTAGAACATTGGACCGATTTGGTATTTCCGACCGAGCAGGCGCTGTCATCGTGTCAGCTGCTCTTCAAGATGTTCGCATTATCTCAGAAAGCAATGTTTTGAACGTAATTGACAGAAATAAAATTCGGTGTGGGAGAACAAAGGCAAGAACCACTCTATTGTCTCAGGTCATAAAAGATTATGACCATAACCAGTTTGGAATATATTTCTATGGGCGAAAAGACAGGACTCTATCAATGGAAGACAACAGAAGAAAAGTCATAATAGAAGAACGCATAAGCTTGGTAAAAGAACCTGGCTCTGAGTACATCGGTCACGTGTCTGTAAGTTTCGGGAGAGCGCAAATTATTGGAAATAACATATATAGTTTTTTTGTCATGCGTTGACAATGACATAGATGTAACAATGTTGGTTGCGACAGAACATGTGTCAACACAGGTGTCAAAGGAGGTATTATACATAACATGGAACTGATCCTGAATAGCCCACTACAATGGTTTGTGTGCCAGTTACACGCCAACGAGTTTCCACTACGTCATCTTTTCGCGCACGTGGATAGAACCACAACTGGGCCCAGAATCCTGACTAGCGAAATAAGAAAATCGTTGGCCTGATGCGCGAAGCTATCTGTAGTTTCATCCACGCCAATAGAAAACACGCTATGTGAAGTGACTAACAAGAAAGACCTAAGTACTGTTCAACTGTACTTAACGGAAATTTGTGAAGTCATAAACTGCTGACATTGCAGAGAAAGTCTATCGAAGATACATCCTCGGAAAGTTTGCCACTCAAGTTGGCTTAGAATCGCGAACAGAATTCTCAGGTTCAATGTAGCTCACGAAAATTCATCCGAGGCTTTATTGACATTAACGACATTTATCGCAAAAGTCTATGCGTCTATGTGGTTCAAGATCAGAACGAAACCATAATTAATCTATGAGGCGCAGCATTTGCATCAATCAATCGTTCTATCGCACTATTTCTGGAATTATTTAAAGGATGTGATAGACCCTGTTATTAAAAGAAACTGATTTTTTGGCCTTCGAGAAAATGTCTTGATATGAATGCTACATGACGACAGAAATCACATAAGGGAATCAGCCCTTCGAAGAATTCTGTAAGCAGGCAAAATCATTGCCTACTGCTCTAGTTGTTTAACCGGACTGATTTGACGGTGTGGGGAGGGGGAGCTGAGTCATAAAATGTTGCAATGTACATTATACTACTCACTACTTAGTACTCATTACTCATTAATAATCACTTTTGGTCATTTATATTGCAAAAGAAACAATTATTCCGAATCTAAAATTGTATAATCAATAATCAAAATTAAGTATTTTTCCATTTTTATTTTGAAAATTCAACCCCCTTTCGGTAGTATTAAATTTAGAATTTAAATTTTTTTATTATTTTTCTCTTATTCTCCATACATAGAACATCTTTTCCGCATAAATAGGTTTTGATTGATAATAATATTTTTTTTTAAATCGTATAATCAAAAGTCAGTATTTTTCCAATTTTTTTCGAAAATTAAATCCCCTTGCGGCAGTATTAAATTTTGAATTAAATTTTTTTTCTTTATCTCCATACCATAGAACACCTTTTCCGCATAGGTAGGTTTTGATTAATAATATTTTTTTTCTCCATAGAAGAGCGATCCACCCTGTTATACACATAGAAGCTAAACAAGGCAAACTTTGAACTACCTTCTACTATTCTGTGTTAATTGTCTTATATCTATATTGTTATTAAAATGTAATGTTGTTTTCCTACCATGTTAGTTTTATTGAAGCCAATGACGATGGGAAATGAAGGTTCTGGAAAATACTAGAATTGTGGCCATATCTCTATTAAAAAAAGGAAATATAGAGATCTTTCTAGAGAATGTCATGTGCCAGCACGCCCTGTCGTAAAGCTATAAATAGCCGGAGGCGCTGAAACGATGAAGGTTTATGGAATTATTTGGGAGTTTATTCTCAGTGCAAATTGTTCAGCTGTTAGACATTGAACGCCATTGATAATGCTGTTTCTGTTATATTTAGTGATTTGCTGACTGCCTGTGTTGCTAATTTGTTCAAGTGCTGTTTTTCTTGTCACCTTTGCTTCGTGTTTCTTAGAATATTTGTGGAATAAAGCGTCATTTTCCATTAATTAGCTTGTTCGACTACACTCACCGTGCTCCCACCGGACTATTTCCGGGACAATATCCTTGATCATTACATGGATAATGTCGTTTATTAACGATGTAATAATTTTTATTACTCTGTATAAAGCCCTTCAAAATAAAGGGTTAAGATATATTCATATGTATGATTTGTATTTAAATGAGGAAGGTGTTATTGAATTTGGAACGGTCGAATAATATTATATTCTAAGTGAGTTTCATTCATTTTAAATTGTAGTGAAACAGATTGGAATAAAAAAAAGTATTTCGAATAATTATTCAAAACTGGAAAGGTTTTGTTAAATAGATGAATAATTTGTTTGACAAATTTACTTCCAAGAACTAATTATTGTTAATTGCCAGGTTTTATTAATGGTTTGAATTCGTTAAAAAAATTATTTTGACCAATATCGTACAAAGCATTGAAAAAAAATAATATATTAAAAAAATCTTAGATATGTGTTTCTCTAAGCCTATGTATACATATCAAATAAAAAAATTCTTACAAAACTGTTATTAGTTTGATCAGTACAGGCTGTCCTAAAAATAGTACAATGGTACAATCCACTGCTGGCTTGACATCACTATTTTGCCAAAACAAGATTTCTAACTTTGATTGTGCCTAATTTAACCAAGTATTTTAATTTATTATAATAAATTAGTATGATACCTATATTAAAAATCTCAAAATAAGTTAAATTATATAATCAATTAAAAATCTAAATTTTTTATAAAACAAACTATTTGAATAATTAGAATCCAATATTGTTTTAAGTGTTTTTTGTTTTCTAAATCCTGGCGGCATCTATGAATTAATTCAGAAACTAGTAAATCAATAACCAATTTGAAAGAAATTAGATAATGTAAGTAATAATAAAATATACATTCCAAAAAGCCAAGAAATATAAATATTCTACTAAATACTACAATGAATATTTTATTCTAAGTGACCTAAATATTTCTGATCTATATAAACTCTTCAAATTTTTTTGGCATTCCATATACTAATACACAATTATATATGAAAAAAATTATGTTCTTAATTCTATTATCTTTGTTACCAAATTATTTCTAATTATATATTTTTTAATAAATTCTTGAAGGCTGAAATGCTAAGATTACTATCCCATAAGGAAATTTATTAATTTGAAAATTAAATTTTGCTCTTTTATCAAAGATATCTGTTACAATTTTACTATATATTATTTTTATATCTA
>BGPR01049635.1:0-10860 GCA_013235015.1 Araneus ventricosus
TCGCTCTTAAAGGTGAAGTAAGGAAAGAGGACAAAGATTGTTCTTAAGGGTGAAGCATAGAAAGAGGACAAAGATTTTTCTTAAAGGTGATGTACGGAAAGAGGACAAAGATTGTTCTTAAAAGTGAAGTACAGAAAGAGTACAAGATTGTTCTTAAAGGTGATGTACAGAAAGAGGACAAAGATAGTTCTTAAAGGTGAAGTACGGAAAGAGGACAAAGACTGTTCTTAAAGGTGAAGTACAGAAAGAGGACAAAGATTGCTCTTAAAGGTGAAGTACAGAAAGAGGACAAAGAATTCCATCCCTGTGACTGGATACACTTTAATGTCTTCGCAATGAAAATATACGTGTAATAGATATAATAGATAAATCCTTTGTCAGACGTTCGAATCCCTCTACTGTTTCATGTGGTCTTAGTTTGAGCAGGACCGATACGATCATTGAAGAGTATCAGGTAGGATAACCCATCTGCTGGAGATATCTGTTTTTATATGTCTGTGCAAAGCAGTTGCCATCTATTTAAATCAGGCTATGAAATATCGAAGCATATAAATAAAAAAATCGAATAAATAAATTTTTAAGATGCTATTTATAAGGAAAAAATATTTATTACAGATTTTCAACTTACATGATATTCAACTTTTTTAAAAAAATTTTATTTTGAGTACATTAAACTGAAAATAAAAACATCGTAACTATTGAATCGTTACACGTATATTATTATTATATATTATGTTAATCACAGGATAATTTTATTCAGAATTGTTTTTTCTGAGCGTACCGGTTTATGGTTATGTACTTGCAAGTTATGACCACACCATAAAATATTTACGGCTTGCAATTAAAAAATAAATACTTAAAAACAATTATTTTAATCCTGTTTTATAATGGGAACATCATATTCTCCCCATATATCTTATAATTTACATCATATATTATTTTTCCTGGTAAACAACCCCTTTGTTTACAACTAAAATTTGGATGATTTTCATTGTCGAAAACGTCCCATTTACATAAAACATACGAGCTACAGATTAATTTCGAAATAGTCTTCCGGAATATATTTATTAACAGGTGCTAATGCATCAACAGCAATTAATTTCCTCAAAACAAACAAACTAAAACCAAAAACCATTTGGTATATCTCCATTTTCCATCATAAATTATCGTTCTCCCTAGATCAGTATATAAAAAGTGGGAGGGCAACATAATTTCTAATTATCCTCTAATAACTGGTGCATTCGGAGTAATATGTAGTAATTGTAAACAAACTGCTAGAGGCAGAAAAAGAGCTTTGCTTTTATGGCTGAAATTGAATATTGAAGAATGCGAGTTAATTAAAAACATAAATGGAATTTTTAGACTAATGAATCATCTGTATTAAAACAACATTAATGCCAAAAATATACTTCATAATTAATAGTTAATTTAATAGTTTTAATTAATTAATTAAAATGGCTATACGTTAAAACTACTAAAACTCCAATTTGAAATAAAAAACTTAATTAGGAACATTGCCAGTTAGTTTTTATTGAAAGAGTAATAAGATCTGCAAAGTTGATGGTTCTCTTTCTAATAAAAATTCATCGGTGAAATTAGGGCACAAATATTTATTATATTAAAGCTTTAGTTATCCGACATAAAAGGGAATTGCCGTTAACTTATAATAGAAAATGCCAGATAATAAAGGTAAAAAAAGAAGAATCATTTGTATGCATTGTATTATATGAAAATTAAGGTCTTGTAGTTGCCCTTTTATTATATTAAAATGCCTTGTATTATATTAATGCCCTTTTATTATATTAAATTCCATTGTATTATATTAATGCCTTTTTATTATATTAATGCCCTGGTATTATATTAATACCTTTGTATTATTTTAATGCCCTTTTATTATATTAATACCCTTGTATTATATTAAATGCCCTTGTATTATATTAATGCTCTGGTATTATATTAATACCTTTGTATTATATTGATGCCCTTTTATTATATTAATACCCTTGTATTATATTAATGCCCTTGTATTATATTAAATGCCCTAGTATTATGTTAATGCCCTTTTATTATATAAAATGTCCCTGTATTATATTGAATGCCCTTTTATTATATTAAATTCCCTAGTATTATATTAATTTCCTTTTATTATATTGAATGTCCCTGTATTATATTAACACCCTTTTATCATATTAAAATGTGTTGTATTATATTAAACATAATTTCATGATTTACAGGATGTCTCAGAAGGTCATACAAGGGACACTTTGTATATGAAATAAGTAAAAGAAAAGGATTTACCAGATGAACAACGCAGGTTTAGTGGAATACAAAACTGCAATAGCACAACAACACAGTTGCATGAATAAAAACATGCGAAGCGTATATCGCTTCAGATGGCAAATCTTTGTGCACTTACTTTAAGTACTCCAAAGGTTATTCATTCATACTGCGCCCTACTTGCTATTATAGTATCTGTCATGCTGCGTACAGCTTGTAACGTTGTTATTCCTGCAACTTGGTTGTTGCGCTATTGCAATTTTGTATTCCTTTAAATCTGTGCTGTACATTTTACCTGCTTATCGTTTTCTTTTACTTATTCACTGGAAAAAAAATTCCTATAGGGGTCGCCCTTTGAGTTTCAGATCCCGTTCTCTATTGCCAAAGTGATTTTTTTCTGTTTCCCTGATCTACCCATAGGCTAGGCGCATACATGCAATTCCTTCGGCAACTAAACAGTTTCGTCGGGTTGCCTGCACCGTGCAATTTCACCGCGGCTAAACTGTTTAGTTGCGACGGGTGCGCACACATGCGATTTCTAATCTTTCGATTCTTCATTTTTGGATGCTCTCGCTGT
This sequence comes from Araneus ventricosus, assembly GCA_013235015.1. NCBI lineage: Eukaryota > Metazoa > Arthropoda > Arachnida > Araneae > Araneidae > Araneus > Araneus ventricosus. Next base: position 2,855 of record BGPR01049635.1, read on the forward strand.
TTTTTCAAACGCACTGCGCACGCGCCGGGAGAGCCAACAGGATTTTTTTTATACTGATACAGTTTAGTTTCTTTCAAAATTCCTCAAATTGATTTTCAGCTAACGCTCTCTCACGAAGCTATCATTTCAATCATTAGAATGAATGGTGAACTTTCATTTTCATTGATTTCTTTCATTATCAAATACTTTGACGATCATTACTAGTAATAGGCGAGTTATGTTAGCCGATAATTCGAATTTATTTTGGTTAATTTGAGGTCAAAACTGAAACCTGTGCTTATTCCTGAATTATTTTCGCTAGTTAAATACGTCCGTATCTTATGAGTGCCAGCGAATAATCTTTAAGGCCCATAATTTAATTCAAGGACTCACTCTTAGCTGCTGTTCTATGTATTTAATTAAAAAATAATTGAACAATTTTTGCACTCTAGGTGCTGTACATATATTTCTTTATTTAAATTACTTACTTATTTATTGGAATAATTAAAAATTTTAAAATTATGTCTAATATTACTTTAGAGATCAAAATTATTTACTGCTCATTAATTAATTACGTAGTATTCATTAAAACTTTTTAATAAATCTTTATTGCTGTTTTCAGAATAAAAACTGTCGTTGTCTCTTGTTGTGTCTGTTTTTAAACTCAATTTTTCTTAATTTGAACTTTTGGATACATCTAATTTTTACTGTGGATCCGTCAGTTTCAAATTAAACCAAATTCGAATTTGTTATCAATATTCAATTTAAAAATAGTTCAAGGAACAATTTATCAAAGTACAACAGTTTTTTCAGAGTAAAGTAGCCGAGCAGTGACAGTATATTTGTGCAGATGCGTTAAGATTGATTAAGCCGTGTTCAAAATTAAAATTTCAATACGATTAAGTTTAAAATTGGAACAACATTTTAACGTATTCTTAATTGATTACTTTTTTGGAAATTTTATATTATATTGTTTTATAATACTAAAAAAATGTTATTTTAATTTAAAAAATGTGCGATCCTATAATTAAATAGTATTTAGATGGTGTTGAAAAAGTTTCTGCTTTTGTATCAAATTCCTTTTAAATTATAATTTTACATTTCTTTATACTCGGTATACAGGAACCAACTCTCTTGAAAGAGATCCGAAGTTAAATGCTTTTCTAATTCAATTTCTTAAAATGTGCTGCTTAAAATTGCTTATATAGAAATTAAATTAAAAGAAACTCAAAATTATCTGGTTTTGGAAGTTAGAATGTGGAAAATGGGGGAGGATCCTAGAGGACTTAATTCGGCCTGCCCGTTTTATAACATCCAAAGAACATTGGAAAAATATCCAAATAAACAAATAAATACAAATTTCGGGAAATTTAGAGAACGCAGACAAAGAAATTATAAAAACAAAATTATCTAGTATACAAACAATGAATACAAAAAAATATAAAATGCGACACGATTAAAATAGCACGAGCTCATTCCAAAAAGCGCACATCACTAATTAAAATATTTTGTCTATTATGGAAGTATATTGAGTAAATAAATGTTTCATTTGTGTTTATAGCACAGGTCACATGAGTTAGATTAAGTTGGCCGGAATGACAACTTTTCTAGTAACTAAATAGCGGCCGCGGTGGTCTAGTGGTAAGGTCTCGGCTTTGGGGCCGGAGGGTTCCAGGCTCGAAACCCGATTCCACTGAAGATCCGCCGTGTATGGGGCCTGTTGAACGCTGAATCATACGCAGTGGTCAAACGTCCTCCCGTTGGTGTGGCGTGGAAGATTGGAGAGAGGGGTGCCAGCTCAGGTGTCGTCCTCGTCATCTGACCGAGGTTCAAAATTACGAGGTCCGTCCCAAAATAGCCCTCGTGTTGCTTCAAAATGGGACGTTAATATAACTAAACTAAACTAATCTAGTAACTAAAAATTTTCTTTTCACTCAAATTTTGAAACAAAAAATGTTTAACGTAAAATGACTACGTTTTTATTGAAGTCTTTAAAAAAAATCCTATTTAATTATACCTCGATCATCGCTTAGTTGTTAAAAATTAGTTGAGAAAAGGGAATTTGACAAAGAAAGAGAAATAATATGAAGGATAAAATTAAAATTATTGATTTCAAAGCATCTGAAATATCAACAAAGAAAAAAACCAATTAAGCTAATTTAAATTATGTAATAAAACACATGTATTATTAATAAAAAATGGAGTAATGGTTATTAAAAGTATGCAAATTATTTATTTTAAAAGTAATAACTGACAAGTAATAATAATAGCAAATAATTAAATATAGCGCAGGCCTCCTGTCTATACACTCAATCAATAATTCCATATCATTCGTAATAATCCCAGCCATTTGTAGGGCTCAATTATTTTAAGAATAGTGCACGCTTCTTTAAAACGCCCCCAATCAAAGCTTCGTATAGTTTACGCGCCAATTTCAGAGCCCGTCTTGACTTTCACCTCTTCAATGAACAGCGCAGAGTAATTATTTTGTTGCATGTGTGCGCGTTCCAGTAGAAACCCGTATACTTCACGAAAGTTGTGCGATTTTTTAATCAAAAGGTGATCGCTGTGATTTTACTATAACTATAAAGTTTTATGTATGCGCGCTCTGACTTCAGCGCATAGACTTTCACCATGCGACTAAACTGTTGCTCGATTAAAAATTGCATGTATGCGTCTAGTCTTAAAGCTTGTGAACGACCTTTCAGAAAAACCTGTACAGAATTTTAAGACAAATCGACAAATTATTATTTAACCAACAAACTTATCATTTCGAATTTAGTATCTTAATAAAAATATTAAAGTTCATTAAAATGAAGGCATAAAGACAAAATAATTAAGTTTAAAAAGTTTTGTGAAAGTCAATTGCTTATCTGCAAGTTGATGTTTTCTAGTTATAACATCAGGCCATCTCATTAAATGCATCGCCTTCATATTTGAAACATTCTCTTCCCATTCAAAGCATAAAATAGCATTTAGTCCATTATTTTATATCGTCGTTTAACAAACACCAAAATGTTTTTCTGAATTTTTTCACATCTGGTATGAACACAAGACCGCATGTTACAACCGGATGTGAAAAAAAATCAAGAAATATTCGTTATTGGTTCCGAAAAATTCAGTTTTTGTTCCCCTTTGAAATTTCAAAAAACTGAGATAAGTCATGTTGCTTGGTAAACGACGAAATCATTTTAGCATCACTGATTTCACCAAGCTGTTCTTGAAGCTTGTCTAGTGAAACAACGTTTTTTTTATTATGTTACACTAGCTGTTAGGCCCGGCGTTGCTCGGGATTAAAACACTTTTATGTCTAATATTTTTAATGAAAAAACTATTTTTGTATAGAAAATTATAATACAAAAATTCTTTTTATCGTCTGAAGCGTTTATATTTCAAATTTCGTTCATAAATAGTGAAGTATAAAAAAGATTTTGGTGAATGTTTTGGGTCAATTAATTAATAGTTATATTTTTATTAATAAAAAGCGTCAAAATAAACCAGATCAATAGTTGTTCCTGATATAAATTATGAATCGTCTGCTTTTAAACTTTTCTTTAGTATTCTTCCAGAATTTTGTTTATATGCTCTAGCAACAGCTCTTCATGCGTATTCTTGTTCATAAACAACAACAAATACATTGCTACAAATTGTGAATTTTATACACAATTGATTTTTTAAAAAATTATTGAAATGAGAGCAACAATTTTGAACGCAAATGAAATTTGGGTCACTGAAAAGCTATTTTTTAAACTTTAATATAGTATAAAATAGTTATTATAATATAACGCTTTCGAAATATATCACAAAAGAAATCCCGCAAATTCTTACTAATTTTTTAATAAAAACCATTTAATTAACTTTTGGGTCTTTTAAAGTTGACATTGATCTTTCACTTCTTTTAAAAATATTTACAGCAATAAAAAGAAATTTGTTCAAGGTCTCACCGTTGCCTAGTAACGAAGTATCATTAAATTTGCTTTCTTTAAGAATCGCCTGCTGTAATAATTAATTTATTAAATTCTGAAAAATTAATAAAAGTCGAGGAAGCATTTCAGAGATATAAAATTGGTATCATCGAAAAGGGAAATTTTTAAACTTTAAGTGGTATAAAAATATTTTTTTGAGGATAATTTGCTCCGAGGTTAATACGGGAAAACGGTTTCGGTTAATTTCTAATTAACTGACTGTTTAATTAAATTTCTGACTTCGAAAAGTTGACAATAATCTTCCACTTGTCTTAAATAATAAGTGAGAAAAGTTTCGTTGAAATTGCTGCAGTGGTTTAGGAGGAGATGTGGAACATACACACATACATACCCACAATGAGTTTTATTTATATTAAGATAGTAAAACAGTCATGGTAAAAAAATCGAATGAAATATGAGTCTGGTTAGCTTGAAAATATATACCAATAACAAATGAAAAAGTAACAACAAACTCACATTCAGAGTGTTCTAATGAACTCTTGAAGTTTTCAGAAACATAATCTGTCCACCTGAATTTTGCGCTTCAAGAAATACCTACTGTCCGATAGTGAAGATTACAAAATCTATTTTCTGCTTATGATTTTAAATTAATTCAGGACCGATGGCAGTTAAAGCGAAATTTAAGATAACGGAACTCTATAGTATAACTAACGAAATACTCAAAATCTGCTGTTATGTTGAAATATCGCACTTGACTGTAACACAAATTTAGGCATTGCTCTTGTCTAATCTTGTTTATAACACAAATATAGAACAGAGAGTGCATTATATTAGATTGAGATAGCAAAAATACATTGCACTTGAAAGGCAAGGAGGGAAGCTAAGCTGAATTCTTAAGAGCAAAGATCTAATGTTATCAACGATATCTGCAATTATTTCTGTTTATTGCCCTAAATGAGTGCATACCGACTAATATATATGGCCGGAGCGCAACAATGGAAAATCACATATTCGCCAGCCTCATTGTCCAAAAATATAATTCTAAACCATTCATTTCACTTTCAATTCAGATGGTACAATAATTCTCAAAGGTATTTTCTATAGAGAAACAAGAGCTAAACATAATTATCTCCAATAACCATGTAAGTCAATCTCAGGTTAGTAATCCGAATATCCCATACGGCATATATAACTGATAGCTAACGCATTTTACTCTATATGTTCCGATCTATCAACAAAATATAACTGAACTCTTTAAACCCGAGGCGACTTTTTTCGTCTCGCTCCTTTAAAGCCGGGATCTTTTGGGAGGAAGCGACATGAATTGGACTCGCCCAACCTGGGTGGTCAATTACTACCCCACTCCCTGCTATAACCTTCCCTTAAGGCGCACGGAAATGGGCTGTGGTTGGGAAGGATAATTGGACTTCCCCTCGAAAAAAGCAAACCTCCTCAAACCGGCCTTCTTAGCTGTTGAAGGGAAGTTTCTCGACCGCCCGGGACCTCCTCGCTCGGTAGCAGAGGGTTAAGATAAATGGAATTTTGGAACCTAAGATACGACGCCAAATTATTTTTCGTAATCATTTAATGACACATCATGCGTGAAGCAAAAATAGTTCAAAACTGTTTACAGAGCAGACCGTTAGACCTAGAGCTATCATATTTGCCACGTGGTTAATAAGTGGGTAGTAGGTGCTCATTAACACGTTGAGGACGGCGCAGATTTCGCTATGTCGCGCCGCCCGACGGCAGTAAAAATCGTATGATGTCTTATATGGCGGCGCATTGCACACAGTGCTGCGTAGCAAATCTAAAACAAAAACAAAGTGACATTGTGTGTGTTGAAAATCGTAATGGAGTTAAATTTTTTAAATGGACAGACAAACGGTCCGTTTGCATGTTAACTACTTGCAACAATCATACTTGTACTATGATCGAAGGAACAAGTGGTAAACTAAAACCTGATGCTATTTTTGACTGCAATAGCGCGAAATAAGGCGTTGATATATCCGATCAAATTGCATCATATTACAATTCCTTACGCAAAACCGTTAAATGGTACAGAAAACTTATCATAGAATTAATTTGCGCAACATCAGTTGTCAATGCATGGTATATTCATATGAGGTGGGGTACCAAGCATTTTGATATTTTAAAATGTAGAGAAAATATTATTGACCGGCTCCTGGATGAAATGCCTACAGAACCACAAACACCTAAAAGAAGAACTATGCGTTTTCTTGAGAAGTATTCCGGAACTGCGAGAAAGTCCCGGAAACGATGCCGTGAATGTTATAAAACTTTAACTGCTCGACGAGGTAGAAATATTGCTGCAAGTAAATCGAATAGGGTTACAACGTTTTGCCGATTTTGCGAAGGTGAACCACCACTGTGTCTAAAATGTTTTAAAAAATCCACAAAAACAAATAAATATGTAAATACATTAAGTCTATTATAGTCTACCTGTAAAAATAAGCTTTACAATTTTTCAGTAAAAAAGTTATTTTTAACCACATGAAGTTTTTTTCATTTAACAAAACTGTGTTATAAGACTATAGCTGATATAAGTCACCAGTGGTACACGCCGCCAGATTCGTGTGTGAGCCACCAGTGGTACACGCCGCCAGATGAACTATTCGCATATGAGCCATCGGTGGTACACGCGGTCCTCAACGTATTAATAAAGGATTTTTCAAAATATTAATAAAAAAATAATCAAAATTTTAACATTTTCTCTAAGCAACTTCGCAGCATATTATTACTCTTAATTCAGTTTTTCAGCGCTTTAAAATTTAAAAAAAATAGCGTTTCAGTGATATCAATAATATTTCCATAAATGTTTCTCTAATTTTAATAATTTATTAAAAATATTTTAAATATAGTTTACAAAAATACTTTTAAATGTTTCAGTTACTGCGTATAGATGCACGCGTGTTGCGACTATAAAAAATACTTCTTTATGTGCACTTTATTGTTGCAATAATTAAGAGAATTTTTTTAATGTAAAGACAGACGAATCAAGCCGAAAACATATTTTTACAACGTTTTGGATTACAGATTCGAACCTCCTTTAGTTTCTGACGTAGATTTGCATCTCTCCATAGTGGTCTGAGGTTTGTCGGGAAAGGAAAAAAGTATGAAGCTTTTCGCGCTAAAGTTAAACGCTTATAACTCCGCAACCAAATAACATAGAGCGTTGGTTTTAGTTTCATTCAACAGGGAATGGTAGACATTGAAGATTGCAAAAAAAAATTTATAAATTGGAATTACGGTTTATTCACAGTTGAGCTGCAAAGTTGGTGAAAATCACGAAAAAGTTTGATGACGTCACAGCGACTGATGCTCGCGCACGCAGACTGAGACCATTCATCCATCGCGCTAAATATTACTCAAGAAATGTTGAATTACGTTGAATTTCGTGCTAAAGTTAAACGCTTATAGCTCCGAAACCAAATAACATAGAGAGTAGGTGTTACTCTCATTTACCAGAGAAAGGTAGACAATGAAGATTGCCAAAAAAAATTTAGAAGCTATAATTACGGTTTAGTCACAGTTGAGTTGCAAATTTTGTGAAAGCCATGAAGAATTTTACATTGATAGAGTCACTTAGTCACACTAGACTAATAGTCAGTATAGACTACAGAGTTAATAGTCACATTAGATTAATAGTCAGCATCAACTATAGAGTTAATAGTCACACTAGATTAATAGTCAGCATCGACTATAGAGTTAATAGTCACACTAGATTAATAGTCAGCATCGACTATAGAGTTAATAGTCACACTAGACTAATAGTGAGCATAGACTATAGAGTTAATAGTCGCACTAGACTATAGAGTTAATAGTCACACTAGACTAATAGTCAGTATAGACTATAGAGTTAATAGTCACACTAGATTAATAGTCGGATGAAATTCATTATGCTGTCTGTAAACACGATGAACACTATAATTAAAACTAACTGATAAAACACTATAATGTAGTCGGATGAAATTCATTATGCTGTCTGTAAACACGATGAACACTATAATTAAAACTAACTGATAAAGCACTATAATGTAGTCGGATGAAATTCATTATGCTGTCTGTAAACACGATGAA
>BGPR01049636.1:0-10921 GCA_013235015.1 Araneus ventricosus
TGGGAGATGGCTGATATGTATAAGATTCAAGAATCCTTTTCACATGCATGACTTAAGTTGGACTAAGCCATAAAGGTGTTCTTTGGATGTTTTCCATTTTTAGTATTCTCCATTATAGGTTCAGTATTCTTCTTATAGGATGGCGGTTTGAACATTCTTCTTCAAAATGTTCTTTCAATGTACTGGAAAAAAAGGCATAACCTTATTTTTGTGTTTAATGGATTACAAGGACCTCTTGAAGAGTATTGTCAAACAAGAACTCCTTGTCGTTCCACCTTTATATTGGACAATGCCACTGAATTCAGCGGTAGGAAACTAATTACAGTCGAGTCTCCCTATAGCGAAATCGCTTGGTTCCAGTTGAAAAATTCGCTATAGAGAAAATATTGTTATACGGAGATTAGAGATTTTTGTAGTTATTTAAGTAAATGTTACAAACCTTTTATTAGGTGCGATAAGTTCAAAAGTATTAAATTATGACTTTCAATTAAAAATGAAGTAAATAAACTTGTTAAAATTATACTAATTTTTATTGTATAAATAAAATGCTCAAAAGTGAAGACAATTCATCAATTTAGACAATAATATGTACTAGTATGTATTTACGTTTATTTTACTTGAAAAATTCTGTTATTTTACATTGCTTTGCATTTCGTGATGTTAAATTTTCACAAAAATGTTCACATTTTATGAGTGAGCTAAAAATAGAGTCGGACACATTTTCTTCCATTTGAAAACCTCTTTCAATGGTTTCGAATGATTCAGTCCTATGTGGTTTTGGCTGTATCACGTCTTCATTTTCGGAATAACTGTCATTTTCCTGGCCTTTATAGTTGTCCATTAAACTTTTCAAAATCTCTTCATATGAAGCAGTTAAAAGTTCTGCGTCCACTTCTAAATTTCGGAGAGAGTCGCATCATCTGTTATTCTTCCATTCCCTTCTATTGTTTTCCATTTTTCTTTCAAGTCGGCCAAGATCGCATCTTCATCGTCGGAATCACTGTCATCTGTATGATTACTGAAGCCTCCTCTTTTAAAGCAATTACGGATTGTTTTAGCAGTTGCATCAAATTTCCATACTTTATAAAGTTCTGCAATTGCTTTTCGAAGATTTAAGTTTTCTTGAAATCTTTCATTTTTTTTCAATTGCACTGATCATTTCTTTCAAGATTCTTTTCTTATAGTGCATTTTTAAATCTTTAATTATTCCGAGATCCAGGGGCTGCAAATTTTTGTGCAGTTAGGAGGAAAGAAAATGACATTAACATTCTTTTAGCTTTTCTCCACAATCTTTTGAATGAATTGGATAATTGTCGATTAATTAAGCAATTTTACGGTGTTGTTGTCCCATTTGCTTGTTCAATGCTTTCAACCATCTGTCAAAAATTTCAGACGTCATCCACGATTTTTTGTTTAATTTGTATTTAACTTCTAAAGATTTTATTCCTTTGAAGCACCTTTTAGATTTACTTTTGCCAGAAACAAGCATCTTTAACTTTTCCTCGCCAGTCATGTTGGCACATAACAAAATTGGGAATTTTTGTTTGCTTTTCTTTCCTACGAAGCATTCGTCTCCTTTAAAAGCTAGCGTTTCTGTAGGAAAAAGTTATCGCTGGAATAAACAGTGCGAGTGGTTGCACGTGTGAGCGATTTCTTTGCACAGAAATTAGCAACCTTTTTCAAAAATGACCAAAATCGAAAAGATAAACATCTGAAAAAATTCGTTATAGGGAGACAACCACTTCGATATATGGAGAATATTTTGAATGTTTTTTAACATTCCGATTAAAAATTTCATTATAGGGAGAAATTCGCTGTAGGGAGACTTCGTTGTAGGGAGATTCTACTGTAGTTGAAAAGCTTCATTCCAATCACTTATCGGTTTACCAGCATCTTTTAGTTGGTCAACTATTCCTCGGATCCGAGATTCATAAATTCCAATTTATTCTTATAAATTGATTTGACACGAAAAAGTGCGCAAATCGATTGGATTCGGAACAGAGAGCTGTCTCATTCGATAATAGTTTCGACGGTTTTGATGTTCACCACGGCTGGCCAGTTCTTTCGTGAAATATCTGGCAAATGAATCCATCAGAAAGAAACACTGTATCTTTTCTGCCAACAGAAGAATCTTCAAACATTCACGTAAGGCAGACGTATTAAAATAGTTGGGCTAAATATGTTTCCCTTAACGTGTTTCGTTAATAATGTACAGATAACGTATTTCTGACATCAGACGAGAGAAAATAAATCTAGAATACAATCGGCAAGATGTTTTGCCATGTATAAGTTCTAACTAAACGTTTAAGAATTATAAATTGCAAAAAAAAAAAAAATTGAAAATATATTTCATTCTCTCAAACAGTCCTTATATAATTTATCTTGGAATGAAACGTTCTGAAAGATTTTGTTTGCGGATATAAACAAAGTAAATTTGATTCACAAAAAATAAATTCAAGTTCGTTCTAGCTGATAGATTCATATTTTCAGAATCATCGATTGGTCAGAAATGCTTGATATGCTCTGAATATTCTAGCCGAAAGTGTCGAGACGACTTGCGGACACATCATTCTCTTTATCCAATGTTTAAGATGTGGTTGATATCCGGACGCGCCTGGTGTCCCATGAAGGCTGAAATGAATTGATGAACGACTAAAAAAATATTGCTGCGATTTTGTCAGGGTTAGAAATTAAACGTAACGACGTGTGTCGTATTGCGGATCGTCTTCACCCGTTTCAAATTCATACGTTCTGTCAATTTGAAAGTTCTACCTTTCTTTATCGAATAAGAGGGTCCAGTCTTGGGTCGAGGTAAAACGAACATCTGAAATAGCTTTGAGATATACCGTCTGTCCGCTCGCAAAAACCCATATCGACAAAATGGATTTCGCCAACACGATCTTTATTTGAAGAGTTTGAGACATTTTAAATATTCGAGATAATAACTGACGTGGAACGGGCGACAGATTTCTGAACGCAAAAACGCGGAACGCCTGTGCCGCAAAAAAACTACGGTTAAAACCTGATCACGGGACTACCAGCGGCTTCGAGGCAATGCTGCGGTAATCTGCTCATCGACCTTAATGGCTAGCACCTTTTTTCTACAATTGTATCATTTTTGGGTGAAGAATTGAAAAGTGCTTGTATGACTTTTTTTTGAGGGAATTCAAAAACAGATTAGAAGAGCTCATATCGCTTGTCGGAACGATTGATAGACGCATTCTGTAAGTACACAAGGTGTTCGTTGTACGATGTTTTCTCCAAAATGGACTGTAAGAAAGTTAAACAGAATAAACTGATTCGAAAAGCAAATCGAGTACGAGTTGTGGCTGCTGGGAAGAAAAACAGCAAAAAAATTACCTATCTTAAGAAAATTGTGTAAACAGATGTTAAAATAAATGATATCAAAAAGTATTGAGAACCAAAAAAATGTATTTATATACATGTATGTGGAAAATAAATGATATTAAAAACAAGTAGTATCATTTTATAAATCTTTTTCAAACAGTATTTTATTTTACTATTATGAACAGATATTAAAATACATTCTTGTAGTAAATAGTACGATAAATTCACGTTGAATTTCCAAGATCCTGTAAGTGTTATAGCCTGGAAATTTTCCTGAGCTTGAGTATATCAAGATTCTACCAAAGCTTGGAGGAAAGTCAAGATCCTAAGTGTTATGAAATTGAATTTCCTTGAGCTTGGAGTGCAGTTAATTATCAAGATCCTATGTTGGCGAAATTGAATTTCCTTGTTTGGAGCACAAGATCCTATGTTGGCGAAATTGTCTCCTGAACTGGCAGTTATCAAGATCCTGGCGTTGGCGGTTTTTTTTATCCTATGTTGGCGAAATTGAAACTTCCTAGCAACTTGGAGAAAGCACAAGATCCTACATATGCTTTTTTTCAAACTTTTTTAAACTTTGTTTGTTCTCATTCTGCTTCATTCAAAGCTGAGGACAATGATATATAGAACATTCCTAGTCATTTTTCTGATACAGTATTTTACAAGAGTCAAAATGGAAGCGTCAGCCCCATATCACTTTCTATGTGCACCGCAGGTAACCCGATATTCGACAAATACATCTTTTGATCTAAATTGTCGACCGCGACGGCAAGGAAACGATACTGGTCTTGATACACGTATCTTTCCAAAATATTGTTCTCAACAAACCCCAACGAGTATTCTCCTCTCGGAAAAGGATATTCTGCCAGTTTATCTTGTGGGCGATTCGTTCTGTTAAAATTTTCTATCCACTGCTGCTTGAGAAATCGACTGATCAACGGTAAATGGCTTATTCTATGGAGGCAACGAGGTAAGTTCGAAAGGAACGAAGCCCGACGTATTGAAAGAAATGAATGGGCGGAAACTCAATGAGACCAAAATTGAATTCATGTAGAAAAAGAAAGGATACCACTCTACTTGTGTATAGTGATACCTAGATGATTGTGTTAATAAAAAAAATTTCGAAAAGGCGAACGGTTCGAAAGAGTTCGACTCTGATAGGTTCAGTGTCTGCGAGAGATAGTGGTCTTGAAAAACCCCGATTTTATTTATTTATTTATTTATTCAAAGAGTTAATATGACTCCATTTGCTGAGGCATGATAAAAGCACAAAAATCACAAGTCACAAAGTGAATTACACAAATACCACACGCACACACAAAAGTAACTGCAGAGAATATAACAGTTCGAAAGCTCAAAACTCATCAATTATAAAATGTAAACACATAAATGTTTAAAATGAAAGATGGCACAAAAGCATTCAGAAAACACAACGAAATTAAAGTCCATACCGCATACCCGTCAAAATAGAATTATGGAAAAAATCACACACATTTTTTTTTAAAATGTAGAACACCACCAAATAAAAAAAAAACATTAAAATAAGTAAGGGTCGTAACTAAACACACACAACACTAGATCAACGGTCTTAATATGTTATGTCAAGTGTAAGAAAAAGAAAAGCAACCAGGTCATGTATATAAAAGTTGAAAACAATCTGATTTAAAACAGTAGGGAGACATATATGATAAATGTCCAGTTCACCTGAGATTCGTATTAAAAAGTCTTATAAAATTTTATACAACGAGAACCTGTCACTAAATCTAGAATACAACATTAGAAACGAACCCTGGTTCCTCAAAGATCTGGCAGGCACAAAGGAAATTTATAGCAACAGTATAACGCCAACAATCGATCGAACCATTTATTATCTTGTAGGAAGAAAGGAACACAAGAAACATCTCGTCTGAACACAACCAGGTATTAAACATATCACGTAGATAGGAAGAAGATACATCTTAAATTCCATTTTTTCTTGTAAAGCAAATATCGCAAGAAGTTGTTTGAATTCGTTCAATACCTCAATTTTATTTGCAATTATTAATTCCTTCTTTACCCTTTTCGTGGAAAGAGCCAGAATACGATATTGGGTGGGAGAGCGAGTGAGAAAGGGAAGTGGGGGGGTGAGGCTGTTACTCCTGTCACTGACTGGAGAATTTCATGTGTGGCTCTTCTTTACGGAATGTGTAATTTTAAAGACAGGTGTCTTTCATTTCGTAGCTGACCAGAGATTTTATAAACATGTCATGAACATTTGTATTTTAATTCTCCGACTCTTGAGAATGTATGGAAAAGCGTAAATTCTAACGTTATTAGTCGATAAAGAATAAAACGGTTCAAGTTTTGAATGAAACAACCAAAAAAAGAAAGCTTGAAATTGCTGGGTTACTTTAACTCCTTCCAGCACTCTTTCAAAAATAATGAAAAAACGTAAAACAATAAAAAAAAATCATGAGCCGGAAACCGGAAGAAAATGAAACTGGGAATTGACTCATCCTTCTGAAGTTGAAGAATGTGTGATCGAAAATGGTTTGTCCAATGCCTGATTAAAACTGTGAGTGGATTGATGTTGCAGCAAAGAGCAGAGTATTTTGCAAAGAATCTGAACAGTGAATGCAATGATCATAGAAAATTTTAAAAAAAGGCACAACATTGTTTTTTCGGAATCCAGGTATATCAGGTGAAGAGTAACTAAGAACCTTTAAGGATTAAAATACGATGATCCAATATGATGAGATTGGATTTTTCTCCGTGGCTCGCCCTGTAACAAACACACAGACAAGAAGGCAGAAAAATGCCACGGTAAACAGAGTAAGTCAGATCAGGCAAATCAAAAGTGTTTACAAAACCTTCTCCCATGACAGGACGAGATCCCTGGATGTGGACGTTTCATTAAAATTAACCATTCTGACATGGGCCAAGCACAGTTTGGATGACAAGCAAAACTCTTGCAGGATCAACTGATCTGGTCCATTATTATTGACAAATAGCAATAAAAGATCCTCCCTTCATAGACAGTCCTGTATGTCAGAATCGCACTCTTTCTCCGAAACTAAAAAAAATACCTGAAAAATGCACTCTAAAGGCCAGACTTCAGTCTGCAGCCAATAATCCAAAGTTCAAAGCTGGTTATAAGGAAAGTAAATTCAGGAGAAGACTCCCTGATAGTGTATCGGTGAAGAAACCGGACTATCAACTTCTGCTGTCAATGCGAACAGACTGACTATGCAAGAAGAAATGCTAAAAAAAAAAAAAGTGTACTATCGCCAGGATTTTCCGACTAAATCTTCTAGTAGCATTCTTGATGCAGACAATGAACTCCAAATGTGCACTATACAGAAAGAGATTGTTGCGAATAAATGTAGAAATTTCTGATGAAGAAAAACGAAGAATTTGCGCACGAAAGTTGCCGTGAAAGGCCGATGGTATGTAAATACGGAGTTTCGAATCAATCGAAATATCGGAACCTGAATCCAGGCGCGGTGCTACGCGACGAAAAAGCAAAGATCTCTGTGAGACGGCAAATTTCAATTAGCACTTTTCTTCCAAAATCATTTCAAATTTATTTTCTGCAAGAATCATATGTTATTAAGTCAAAACAGGGTACGCATGTATAGAACGAAATTGTCAAAGCTATTTTCAAGAGAAGAGTAATTTCAGAATTGTAGATTTTCTGTTGAACTTCATATTTTTATAAAAAGTAGTTTATGGATTGATATTTTGAAATTAAGTCTCAAAGCCAAAACTGAAGTATCCCTTGTCTAATTTTCTCTTCCCCAGAGATTCGTGATATCTGCGTCAAAAGGTCAATGTCACATCATAAGGGATCATCTGCAAATTTATTATTGACAAGGTTTTGCAAAATTTTCAAGGATGACAACCCTTTCATTAATGGATTTCAAAACTGTATGAAAAGTTATGCTTTGGACACTAAACCCATTCCATTCTGTTTATTGAACAATATAAGCAACAAAATTTGAGTCTCTAATGTTAAAGTAAAAATTTGAATTTTGGTTGATATTTCAGGTTATGATATAAATTATTAGCTTAGAATTTTTGATGTATGTTTAAAGTACAAATTCTGCTCTCATAAGATTTGGTTTTTAAAAAATGAATAAATGACATTTTTTATCAAATTTGATGCTTAAACTTTTGAAGCTAGCTAGTAATAATCGCAAATTTTAATAGTAATTCGATGCAGAAGGCTGGTTTTATAAAAACTGATGTAAAATTTTGTTTATTCCTGGAGAGGTTTTGTCAATAAGTGAGTTCTTGATTTTCGCTGTAGAACGATGCACGGGGTAATTCATTTAAAAAATGTAGCATCTTTCCCATTTAGTGGTGTAAAAAATATTGGATATTTATAAAATTACTTTCAGATAATTTTAAAAGATAAATTTATATTATAGTGAAGGTAAATTGCTTTTTGTCCGAGGAATAAGAAAGATTTTCTTTTTAGTTGTTTATTTCAAGCCATTGTAGCTATAAAATGACTTCAATATAAAAAGTTGTTAGTTATGGTAACCAACATTTTTAGAGTTAAATTGTTTACAAATAACATTTAACCAAGAGATTATACATATATATTTCCAGTGCTCTTGGATATCGTAGCTTACAAGTTCAAAATCATAATTTTGAGAAAAATTTACTTGCAGAATTTGTAATGCATCTAGATTTTATCACATCAAAATTTTTTTAACTTTTGTTATGTTCAAAGTGCTAAATAGTTAAAATTCTACCACACTGACATTTAAAACCCGCAAGCAACAAGCTTCACTATATTCATAAGGAATGGGTCCTTTGTATATCAAGATAATGTAAAATTCTGAATATCTTCCGATCTATTAATAGTATATTAACCAAACTGATAAGAGTTAGATAAATTTTTATGTTGTATTGAAAAGACAAAATCCATTGAACAGTTACTGCAACAATATGTAGAAGACCCCTTTATGAATTTTTTTTTTTATATTCTTTATTTCCCGTAATATGGTACCATTTGATTCTTTTTTTTTTCTTATAAAAATGAACGACGACAGAATAATGCTGAGGATACTTTTTTACCAAAAAATTAATTCTTTTCAAATGTAAACTCCATCCCAAAGTTATTTTATTATACCATGGTCTGTAAAATAAGCGAACATTGAGTTAAAATAAACTTAAAATCGAGCAATGGAATGTGAACATTACTGAATCTAAATTGCAAAGTTTTTTCATCAATTAGAAACGATAAAAGATCAAATATTCTGAGTTGTGAATTCTATGCAGGTGATAATTCTGCTGATGTATGAAAATCATGATGTTTGCAACATCTGTTCCAGGGAAGTGAGATGATAAATAGCCAGAGTTATTTTATATTTATGTAGAAATTCATGAAATGATTGCAAACAAATCAGAAACCGCATAAACTGAAGACGTTATCAAGAAAGTGCTTCAAGCAAAATTTGTCCATGATATTACCACTATTCCATGTACTTAAGTATAGTCAAAATTCTAAAAGTTTAACGGCTAATCTGAACCTTGCAATAACAATGATTAACAAAAATGTAACTTTCCTTCCTTTTTTGTGTGTATTGAAGCTAAAGTCTTCCAAAGAGGAACTGTTATTATTAGTCCTTCATTTTCAGAAACGGAAATACACTAGATTAAACTTCCGAATAAATGCCACTTGGAGAACGTATTTAGATTTTGATATTTTTGAAAACGCTCATTTAGTTCAACAGCCTAAAAATTATTACCTATCTCGGTGTTGCCATCATTGCATCTAAGCACAAAATTGTATTTCTTTACTATGCGAATGAAAATCTCTCAATGGCGATATCGATCAGCAATTCATTTTAACTATATCGAATGCATTGACTTGAAGATGTGCAATTATTCCTAATCACCATATCTTACAAAAGCAAGAATTTTATATGCCGACATGGAAGCAGTAGTTCGCGAAATTATACACCTTTAGGCTTAATGACTGGAAATCCTGATCGACTCAATGATGAACATTTACTACTTCAACTATAGATGATTAAAGGATTGGCTTCTCACCAATGTATTTTGAGAATGTCTTATAAAGCAAGCTTTTGTTAAAAAAAAAAAAATAACCGAAAGTTTAAAATCTCATTCATTTCTCAATACAAGAATATGTAAGAATGGAACTGGAAAATTTCGGAATTGTGATTTTCGCATTATGAGTAAATTCAAAAATTTGTTACCGCAATTAATGTATGCACAGATCCCTAGAAAGAGGTGTAGGTTTCTAATAAAACGCTCAGATTTCCTTCGTTGAGTCTCAGTAATGTAGTTTGATGTTATCCACGGGTTTAATGCTTGAAGAATCTGTGGACGCCAAGGTTTATAATCTGCTTATAAGTTTCTTAAACTATGATATGAACATTCCTGGCACCGCTTTAAAAGTTGATTTTACAATGATAAATCGTATTGCCACATTCTGATCTACATTTTATTTTTCTAATGTTTACAAAAAACATAACCATATTTTATATTCCGGTTACATCGCAGCTGGTAGGAAATACTTCAACGCATCGAATTTGTGAAGTATTCTCATGCCTGACACCATTTTATGAGCAAGTGTCGTCAAGGGGTTTCGTCGGTGAAAACCTTCTTCACGCTTACTGGAAATTGTTCAAAACCATGCTGTCATATCATAAACATTGCACCGTAGTTCGTACCAACGAAAGTCTCTAAATTCTATTTGAACTGTCTCTGAAAAGAGCTTTTAAACAGAAACTTATGATATTTGATTTGAGTTTATTGCAATGCTGAGACATGTAAATTCATCAAGACAAGCTTACTTTCAAGCTGAATCTTGAATTGCCCATGCCACTGAAAAAGACGATTCTATCAGTTTATGACCTGGGTAGTTAATTAAGAATTGTTTTGCAGATCCACACGTCGGAGAGTCCAGACCTTCCCTCAACCAAACTGATCAAAGTGACATTGTGACACTTAATTTTCCTGATTTTATACTCTGCTAGTGCATCTTCCTCTTAAAATTCTGAATTCAATTGCTCTAGAATACCTTTTTCACCAGTCTGTAATTCGGCTAGTCCTATCAAGCAGCATTTGAGGTAAACAGGGTGTTGTGCCTGAAACCCACACAAACCAAAGAGATTACGTTAACGGTGCTTCAAATATAAAAAAGTTTAGGACATAAAATTATTGAAGACTAGAGCAACAGAAAGGCAGTATTTTGAAGTCAATAAATAGGATTTTGGATATGGATGAAAAGTCTATTTTTAAAGATAGAATCGTATTACAAACAACGAAGCCAAGTACTCTTACTTAGCAAAATAGATATGAAAGTATTAAGTTAATTAGAGAACTGTTGGGTGGATAAGTTAACAGGAACTGAAATAAACTAAAGAATAAAAATCTGTGATTTATAAGTTTCAACTCAAGGAAGGACAAAGCCTGTAGCAGACAGAGATTTGAAACATTATCAAAGACTTTCAGCAAGGTATGATTGCTGACACATAGAATATCCTGTAGCAGCCTGAGAACATCTAGAACATTTTAGACCGGATTCACAGTGCCTGAGTAATAGAACTTATAGACA
>BGPR01049637.1:0-11258 GCA_013235015.1 Araneus ventricosus
TGAAGAATTTCTGCTGCTACCATATTCTCAGAACCTACCCTGAATACCTTTTTTGAAAAGAAAGGAATATAAGTGGGAAAAAAAAACATGAAAGTTGTTTTAGCCCCGATTAAAAAAATACCCTCAAATTCTGTTAAGTTCAAAATAACTTAAAAATTTAATCTGCTGATTTTAAATGTTTTAACCAAAATGTGTGATGTCACATTTCTTGTTACCCCCTCCCTCCCCCTTGTCACAATTTCACGAACCCCCTTCCCCCCTCCAAGCGTGACATTTATGGACGGCCCCTAAGAATGCACACCCTAATGCATCTTTTCTTACTTTTGTGCAGTATTTTCTAAATAGAAACATAAAGATGTAAATTAAAGCTTAATTTACAAATATTTATATTATATTTCTTATACTACTGAAAATTAGATGGAATTTTTTATTTTGAACAGAATTTATTTATCATTCTTAGGAAATCAAATTTTTGTGTTCAAAATAAGCTTATGAGTGAATAAATAAAACATGGATACTGTGTTCTAATACTTTTTGATAAGTTTAAACATTTCATTACATTAAGGGAATGAATAAAAATTAGCTCCAAATATAGAAAAGATAGCTGACTGATTGGTACATCCAAAAGTTTAAAACAGTTGATATCTTTTTTAGCTTTCTTATTGTTCTCATGTTAAATTGGACTCCTGAAATTACAAATTCCTTTGTTTCCCCCACTAATATTTGAACTGTGAAATTGAAATAGAACTGGAGATTTACTTTAAAGTGACTTTTTTTTTAACAGAAAAGTATGTACAGAACTTTAGCACATTTGATCTAGTAACTTAAAATATAAAAATTAATTTAATGAGTTGAAGGATGCCGATGTTGTATAGCATCAAGTCAAATGTAATAGTATTAGTGTCATATAGCCAATGATGTCATTGCATTGTATATTGTTAGTATTATTAAATAAATAAAATATAATTGTACCTCATAAAAAATATTTGTCACAAACAAACCTCAAAAATGGGATGGGAACCCTGCTGTATAAGTAAGCAGAAACAGTCTCGCTTTCCAGTGGGATATAGTAATGTTCGGGGTTGAATTACCCTCCGCCGCTGACGAGTCGTACCTCTGTCTGAGGGGTCTTCGCTTGAGCTGCTCGTAATGGGGGCCACAGTGCCTGATTAATTGTCACTGCAGCCTGGTTATTCATGTTGGATCCTCATGAATAGGCTGGTCAGAGCAAATTCGGTTGTGAATACTATTTCTCTTACAACATGTTCAAAAATTGTGAATCTATGAAAATAGTTTTATGTGGATTTGGGAAAGTAATGTTGTAAAATTTGTTGAAATAATTTTTTTAAACTTTCTTGAAACTAGATGAATTGATAGGTTGTTATTCCATTTTGAAATCACACAAGAGATTTAGAGATTGACTTTGGTCAGATGACATGGATGGTCCCCGAGTTTTCACCCCTTTATCCGCACTTCTTCATCAATGTGAAAATTTCAAAATCTAGAAATATATACAAAAATGGAAAGCTGCTATTTTCTGCTAAAAACAATTAACTAGTGGTGGCGATTGGGTGGAAAAAAGTGAGGGGGCAAAAAAATTTATAGGCATCTAAATGACCCGGGAGTACAGGGGCAGACAAAAAAAATTTAGTTAAAAAATTAGCTAGTTTTCCTGTTTAGGCAGCTAAAATGAAATAATGTAATTTTTTCCCAAAAAAGTATGGTTCGACTGCCCCCATCGCCCCTCTGACTTGCCGCCACTGCAATTAACTGGTTCTTAAGGATCAAGTTTGATTTTAAAATTAATAGAAATATATAAATTGAATTTTACTTTTGGTCATACCAATTATCTAAATGTCTCTTTCATTTTTTAAGTTATCCATTTAATATATATATTTATAACTCGAGATTAAACCCAAATGTTATATATTCTTGTTTTTTTTTCCATTGGTATATTTTTCATAAAAGGGTGGAAAAAAGTTTTTTAAGGAACTGTAAAGAGCTGTTAGAGCAGGAACATATAATGGAAATGAAAGTAATATCAACAAAAAGACATCCGATAGTCGTCGATAGGAAAACCAAATGTGTGCATCCTCATAGAGTAATGACATGTCTTAAAAGTTGACCTGTGAATTATAATTGAAACACAGTTGATTCATTGAATTTACAAAATTGGGTTCTAGTTTCCATTGTTGCTGGAACCTAGCTAGTTCCTATCCAGTTGGATTGCACCTACCACTGATGCATCATGATTGGGGCAAGATAAAAATGTGGGGCCAGATTTGATATTGGTAAACTGTTAGATATTATCTCTACTAATAATAAAAATAAATGTGTGTTTGTCTCTACAGGGCAGAGTGATTCGTTGACTGCACTTAACTGGATAAGAAGAGATGCCCTGTTGGGAACATTTGCATGGAATCGTGTCCAAGAGATGCATGTCCTCACAGGTGTTGAGAATTGGAGGCATGTTCCTGGCAAATTAAATCCTGCATATCTTGCCACCAAAGAATGCTCAGTTGAGAAATTCTTGCTCTTAACCCTTTTCACTCCGAAAAATAATAATTTGCATAATTATACACATGTGAGTGCAATGATTGATTTAGCGCTTTAGGAAGCTGAAAAATATTGTTATTAATTTGTTTCAATTCCTAAAAATTAATCTGTGTGTTTTTGTTGTTATATGATTTTTACAATAAGCGCTATCTAAGAAGGATGTTTAAAAGATGCATCATTCAGAATGTCAAGTCTGACTCGACATAAAAGAGGGTTAATATGGTGGGAGGGACCTTTGTACCTTTCTGACATAGAAGAAAATTGGCCGCAGAGCACCTGTGAATTGATAAATGCTAAGAAGTGAAAAAATGTTTTGTCTGTTTATGATCACATAGAAAATACAGATGATAGGTATTATAGATCCTTCTCGCATAAGAAAACTGTTGGCATGCTTGTCTAGATTCTCAGATCCTGCAACAATGCCAAAGAAAAATGGAAACTTCGAGTCCCCAATTCTTTCTTACTCAAAGATAAAAGGAAACGAAAATCTGATCATACTTTTAATCTAAAAAGAAGTGTTTAGTGGTCCTTCAGATCCAAAGTTGTGTCTGAGATTCGAACCATCTATGTATCTTAAATAGATGACCCCTTCTCTACTAACTCTTAACTACAGTAGAAAAGGGGTCATCTAATTAGATAACATTTGTGAATAGTTTTTTATTCATACGGCTATTGACCCTTTCTTGGTCGGCGTCGCATGTCATATGTTCAGCTCTTTTGTGCCCGTACGCTATTTAAATCCTTAATTAAGTCAATGTAACAATTTTAAATACAAAAATCACCTGATCACGCTTAAATATCCTAAATAGATTGAATTAATAAAAAATGTGTCATATAAGTGGTGCCATCTAATTAGGAGGTTAAATAAAAACATAAGGCAAGGGGGTTAACCCATTCACTGCCAACTACGAGAAATCTCGTAGTATATTTGTATATTCTGTGCTTTAAATGTTGCTCGCAGTGAATGGACTAACGTGTTCAGACCTGAGCCATTTATTGCAAAGGTTAGGAGTGTGGACGTGGCGTGATCCTCGCGCTCTCTGTATTCCAAAGTTTGTGACCTTATCTTGGGTGGTTTTTTTTCTTTACTTTTCGCCTTTGCTTTTCCTTTCTTTTTGGATAAACAGGTAAGCTTATCTGTTTCCAGTGTTATATTGGACTTGCATCAAAACGTATTCGAACTTTCAAATTTTGAACTCGGACTATGCCTCATCTTTGAATTCTTCTCAACCAACCAGTATGGCTTCGACCTCAAACAACATGTTTTTCAAGAGCGCCAAGACCATTAACGAACTTGTTATGCGTCTGGGAAATCAAACCTATGAGGAAATCAATGTCATCATTGCAAATGCAGAGAAATCGAAAAAGATGCCTCAAACTAACCCATTTCTGGTCCAGGACTTTGTTAAAAAATCAGTCAGTCATCACGAACAAATCGCAAACATGAAGTATACCCGACAGGGTAAGTTTCAATTCTCAACAAAAGACCCTATATGTGCTGTGCAATTGCTCTCCATGGAAAAATTCATGGGTACAAATGTTGTTACTGACATAATCTGGGAAAATGTATGCTCTCGTTTTTTGATTTTTGACATACCTACATCTACCCCCCTAGAAAATTTGGCCATAGAAATCCAGGATAAAAATGACTGCATTGTCGTTGAAATGCGTCGTTTCTTAAAACAGAATTCAACCAAGGAAGTATCACCAGTTCTGATTACCATTCTTGGTACAACAACTCCAGAGGCAATAAAAATTTGGTTTGTTCATCAACGACTGCAACAATTTATAGACCGGCCCAGGCAATGCAATAAATGTTTCTCTTTCACTCATCCATCACGCATATGCGACAAGGCAAACGCATGCTATCTTTGTGGGGCAGTTCACATTGGCCCATGCCAGCAACCTGAGAAATGTGTTAACTGCAATGGTTCACACAATGCCAAATCCCGATCCTGTCCATTTTACATAAAGGAGCAAAAAATATTAGAATTAAAATGCCGCAACCACATCACATTTGGTGAAGCTCGGCGTATCTTTCAACAAAATACTGCTAAATACTCCGAAACTGTAAAAACAATGCCAGCCGTTACAAACCTTGAAGACACTATAAACGCTAAATTCGAGACTCTCCTTCAGACAATAAATGACAAGTTTGAAAGGCAGATGGCAATCTTTGCGGATATGCTCCAAAAATCTATGGATTGTATCTGCCAAAATCTGTGTAAAATAATCGCTTAGTTTGTCGACCCCAGCTCCTCTCCAGTTCGTAAGAAGAAGCTATTTAGCAATTTGAGCCAAATGTCTGGATCCGTCACTTCATTTGATGCCGGGGGTTCAAATGTTTCAGAAGACATGCCTCTGGGCTAATGGTTTTTGTTGATGGTTTGTTTTTGTTTTATTTCAGTCCACAATTCTGGCAGTTTTTTCCCTTTTTTTGTCACTTTTCTCATGTTCACCGTCATTTTTGCATTTCTTATTCGCTTGATGTTCTTTCAATTGTTTGCTCTCATAAATTTTTTATCATCGTTTCTGTGTGAGGAAACTGTTCTCATTTGTTTTTTCTAATTCAAATTTCATGTCATTCGTTCAATGGAATTGCCGTAGTCTTAAAAACAAACAAATCTGGCTTCACCAACCCCCATTTTCCACTTCCAGCTTCTGGATTTTCCAGGAAACCTTTCTTAAAACAAACGACAATTTTTCGAATCCCAATAAAATCTTTTTCCGTACGCACCGAAGCAATAGATTTGGCGGCGGGTTACTAATTGGTATCCCGAAAAATTTATCTGGAAGAGTCGTTTATAGCGAAGAGAATGATCCAAATCTAGAAATCCTGGTTGTTGAAGTCCATTCTAAGAACCATAGTTTCACTATCGTCAATATTTATGCTCCACATGGATTTAATATCAACCCCATTAAAACTTTTCTCAATAGCCTACACACTCCGACCTTTATTTTCGGAGATTTCAACCTCCACCACCCCCTTTGGGGGGGGGGGGACTCTCAATCGTCATCTAGCGAGGATTTTGTTGATTGGCTCAACAATTCAGACTTTATTATGCTTAATACCTCTACCCCAACTCATATCATTAATGCTAGCACATATTCCATCCTGGATCTAACTTTATGCTCTGCTTCCATTTTTAATGAGATCAATTGTTATGTTTTTGATTGCTCATTTGAAAGCGATCATATCCCTATTGTCACTTCTTGGTCAAAACTCCAGAATGCATACAAATATATCAAAACTATCACATGGAATCCAATCATCAAAAAATCAACAGAAATATTTCACTCAACAAACCAGCCTACTATAGATGCAATTACAAGCCAAATTTCTATGACTATTAGCAATCATACCACGTGCAAAATCCTAGAAAATAGAGAGTATCCACCATGGTGGAACGCCGCTTGCCATAACTTCAGTCGTCTCAAAAAATACGCATGGAAAAAAGCCAGAAGAAATATCTCGAGTTCAGATTGGATCAATTATAAAAAATATAGAAGTAAATTCAAATTTCATTTTAAAAGAGCAAAAGACAATTACTGGGATAACATTAGCAAAATTTCCCATAACCCCAGAATGTTCTTCAAAATTTTAAATAAATTATCAAATCATACGAACCCAAATGTTAAAAATCATGATATCATTTTTCATAATAGCCGGTACGTAACCCAGCCGAAGACTCAAAGTAACATATTTGCGAATCACTTTTCAATTCAAACTACTGAAGTTCAGCCTATTCCTATTGATTATGACAGTGGCAATGAATCCTTAAACAGAAATATTGAATTTTGGGAGCTCAAAAGAGCAATACAGAAAACTAAAAATTCCACACCAGGAGCTGATAATATACCGGCAATCTGGTTCAAAAACCTTGACGATGCATCCCTTTACAAAATTCTTTTTATGTTTCAACAACAACTGGATTTTTCTGTTCTTCCAAAACACTGGAAACACGCTATTATTATTCCAATTCCTAAACCCAATAAAGATAAAACAAAAGTAACTTCGTATAGACCAATAGTCAGTGGCGGACTGGCCAGGTTGCCAGCTTGCCCGATGGCAAGTGGGCCCCCTTAACATAAGACAATTCGGGCCCCCAGGATATGTGTCGACTAAAGATCTTCAAGACCGTATTAAGAAATCCATTGTCTGAGGAGAATTTGGAATTCCTGTACGTTGCTATGAAAAGGAATTTCTAGATGATTTGGATACAGAGTACTTATTAACAGATTTGCACAGTCATCTAGTGAATTCGAAGTGGACCAAATGTAATACACTTCGGTACATTTGAGTTGTTAATCTGTGACAGTTAGAATTATTCTTTTAAAATTTTTTTTAAATTGGTAAATAGTTTGCACTTTATTTTCAGTTTGGATAAAATATTCTCAATATAACTGTATAGTTCCAAAATTACAGTATGCTATACAACAACCATAAATATTTAATCATAAAATTACACTTATATTTGCTATTTATTACTTTCAATAATACGTGTATACTGTATTTAGCAATATATATATATATATAATAGAGTTTTAGATCAGGGATAGATTATATTAACTTATTGATTTTAATTTATTATATTTGTAATAAATAATATCAAAAAATATATTTCAGATGGTAACGTAGATGTGATAGGGCCCACATTGTCTCATGGCAACCACTCTTTTCAGACCCAGTCCGCCACTGCCAATAGTCCTTACATCTGTCTTTTGCAAAATTTTTGAACGTATTTTAGCGCATCGTATTACCAATTTCCTTACTTGTCAAAAAAAATTGCATTCGAACCAACATGGGTTCCTTCCGTTTAGAGATAATCATACGAATACAAATTTTTACGGCGATTTCTGAGGCCCGCAAAAACAAAAAATTTTTTGTTGGTGTCAGCCTTGACATCAAAAGTGCTTATGATTCTGTACACATTGACGAACTTATCTACAAATGCCTTCAACTGGGCATTACTGGCAAAGTAGCTAAATGGATGCATCACTTTCTGCAGGAGAGATCTTTTCAAATTAGATGGCGTAACACGCTTTCTGATACAAACATTCTTTTTAAAAGTCTGCCCCAGGGTAGCGTCCTCTCACCAATCCTTTTTGTAATTTTTTTGAATGATTTTTATGAGACTTTGGACGAAAATGTTGAATGCTCTATTTTTGCTGATGATATTTTTGTATACTGTTCTCACCATTCTATGACCTATATCCAAACTAAAATACAGAACACTATGGAAAACATTTATAAATGGTGCTCATATTGGAAACTAGCTATCTGTCCAGACAAAAGTGCTATAATTGATTTATCAAACAAAAATTTAACATCTCTTCCTCGCATAACTTACGCTGGTATTCCACTTACATGGAGTGAATCGATAAAATATCTTGGAATCCAGTTTGCTAAAAATAATCAGAATGGACGTATTCTTAGAAATTTACGGAGTAAGGCACTTAAAAAAATCAATGGTCTCAAAATTTTGGGATACAAAAGAAATGGCCCGAGAACCAAACATCTAATCACTATCGCTAATAACAGCATCCTTAGCCTTTTTTACTATAGTTGTCCTATCATTAACAAATTTTCAGAAACACACCTCAAAGCTTGTAATGTCATTCAAACAACGACTCTTCGAATAGCCCTTGGTGTACCAATCTGGACTCCTAACATTGTTCTATTAAAACTAGCAGGGCAGGAAATAATGTCGGTAAAAATCAGACGTCTAGCAGTTCAATTCTTTATCAAACAAATTGCGACTCATCCCTTCTCTGCTTTGATCCATACTAATGACGAGTTTAAATTACAGATCGTTGAAAAAGATGCAGGTTACCTTAGAGTCGCTTTTCAAAATCTTAATTGCATACCAGACCATGTAATAACCCTCCCAGTTCTTCCACACTCCAACCCCAACTTATGTGAAATTTTTCTAAAAGAGTTTCTGTTTCAAAGCAAAGAAACCCCAGTTTCAATCATCGTCACTAGTTTTACTGAATGCATCCAAAACCTTTTCCCAAATCATTACATTATTGCTACTGACGGTTCGAAGTCACACTGTTACACGTCAATTGATGGTCTCTCTAAAATTCAACAATTTTCTTATCGTATTCATTCCTTAAATTCCGTTTTCACAGCGGAAGTCTTAGCAATTTGCTAAGCATTGGATGAATTAGCAGTTCCTGAAAAGGATATTTTAATCCTATCCGACAGTTATTCAGCACTATCCTCTCTTACAAACATTACCTTTCATTCTCCCAAAGTCATTCAACGTCTGGCTTCAAAAATTCATGTCAGAAAAAATATGAATCAAAAAATTTCCCTCCTGTGGGTACCTGGTCATTCTGGAATCTTTTGGAATGAAAAGGCAGACTCTCTTGCAAAGCAAGTTACTGATTCCACGCCATTCATAGATTGGATCTCCTCAGAGGACATTATCTCCAGCTTAAAAAAAACAGTCAATTCGAATAACGCATGACAACTACCGTAAAAGCAAATACCAAGCATTGATTGGAAACGTTCCGGACATTCTAACCATCTCTAAATGGACTGGAAACAGGGTACAGGACAGGCTAATTGCACGCATAATTAGTAAAACCATCATAACTCCAGGTCTCCTTCACAGATTCAACCTTCATCCCGACCCTTTGTGCATTGTCTGTAATGAAATCAACGACATTTCTCACATCCTTCTAAAGTGCAAAAAATATGCTTCTTTTAGAGCTATTCTCTGGAACAAATTGAACATCGTCGAATCCAACATTACTTATGATGTCCTTCTATCTCATGCCTTAACCAACAAGAATCATCTGACCATCTTCATTCAAGCCCTCAAGTACTTTGATGTTTTTTAGCCGCATCCTTTTGGCATCGTGCGTTTCGTTGCCTATGTTGATCTGCTTATGTTTTTCGTCTCCGCAGAAGCAAAGAACATGTTCTGTACATTCGTTGCCCGAAGACAGTCAATTTCGGATTAAGTCTGCATGGAAAGTTCGACGCAATACTTTTTGTGGAATGTTCTAATCATCATTATGGAATCATTGTTTTGGAACGAACTATACTGTGTTTAGATTGGAACTAGGGGATTACAGCCTTTGTAGCTTCAAATCCCATAACCCCTCTAATTCAAGTTCAATTTATTGCAAAGATACAAAAGACTTCAAGTACCACTGATCTTGCCTGGGAACTATCCGGCTGTAGTGAACTTGATCATGCATAAACGTAGAAACCTGATACACTGTTTTAAATCCAGAATTTTATGTCCCTTCTCCGAGACAAATATTGGATACTAAGGGTGGAAGTCCATTCGGAAAATTTTAAACAGTCGTGTTCACTGTAAACATTTCAATTCGAGGTAAGTGAAAACGTTTTTACCACCCTTACCAGAAGACGGGATAAGGGATGCAAGTGTATTTGACAAGGGTTGAACCTTTCGGCAAGGTAGCAGAAAGATTCGTTAGTCAACAAGAAAGAAGGTTTTCTGTAAGGTTTTTAGTAAGATTTCCCCAAGCTTTTATTACAAGCTTGTTTCAGGCCTTTCAAAAGGTTGTTAAGAGCCGTCCTTCGGCGGACAAAATACACATATTTGGAAAGCGACGCTATTCAAAACGGTTCATACAGTTGCAAGACGACGAGATAAATCAAGGCAGAATTTTAGTAAGATTTCACGAGGAAGATTGTGGTGTACTTTACATAGTTGTTTTAAAAAGAATTATTATTCCATTGGGGAATATAACTTATAAGGTATATTTTATTTAATTTATTATGATAGAGTTGAATATTATGTGACAGTAAATAGTTAATGGAATTATATAAGTTCATTTAGTTTCAGAAGAAGAAATAATATCAAATAAATTTCCTAAAAATTCTAAATATTTTTATGTATACAAGTTTAACACCACATTTGTAGTTTTATTAAATAAATTTCAATATAATAGCCTCGCCGCTTCCATTTAAATTCAGAGTAAAATTTTCAGGTTTAGTAACAAAAGATTTCTTTAGGTTCAGTATTTTTTTTAAAATATTATTTAAAATAAAGAGTAAAAAATTCAATATGTATTACTCTCATTTTTTTTTTATCTTGGCATTGATTGTGATAGAAGCTTCTATACTCTAGAGTACTGAATTATTTCCGTAAATTTAATAGAAGAAATTTAGTAATGCCATAAAATTAAGAGTTGAATCTATATGAAGTATATTTCCTCTAATAAACAATACATCTCAAAATTACCTAGGAAAACATACCTCAATCAAAATTTTTAAAAGATTTTTAAATAAAAAAAGAATTTAAAATCAGTTATATAAATATTTTTTTCTAATCTTTATTTTTTAAAAAAAATATTGTTTTGAAATGGATTTCTGTATTAGTTAAAATCAAAAAGTTATCTTCCCTGATCTGTTGAAAAGTTATCTAAGTTTCAATTTCTGTGATTAAATCAAAAATTTTCTGTTTAAATTCCCTCAAAATCTGCCATAATACTAGAATATTATTTAAGAATGGACCTTTAATTTTAATTTATAAATCATGTATGAAGCATTGTTTAGTTATTATATTTTGCAATTTATTATTTACATAAAATAAATTTCTACATAATGGCCTCGCCGCTTCCATTTAAATTCATCGCAAAATTCTTAATTTTTTTAACAAAAGTTTTCTCTAGGTTCAGTAAATTTCTTTATTATTTAGAATAAAGAGTAAAAACTT
>BGPR01049638.1:0-11258 GCA_013235015.1 Araneus ventricosus
CATTACTAGATTTTGTTTACTATACAATAAATTTAATAAATTAAAGAGGGCAGTGGCGAATCCATGATGTGAACCAAAACACTTTAGCTTTACAGACTTTACTCACCTGACAATAGGAATCATAAAAAACAATACAATACTTTCGATAATTTATTAAAAAATACGATAAAATAACTAGCCAAAAATGTCTTCGACCGCGTCAACGCTACAAGTACAAGTGGAATGACTAGAAGAGTAGGAAAATTTTCGAACCTGTCAAGCCAGAAAGCAATATTGTCACGTTTTTATTATTTTTTTAAAAAGATAAATTAAGAACAAACAGTATAGTGATATTAAATAAAATCAAGAATTCTGACTGAGCTCGGGGGGGACTGCAGCCCGATAGCCCCCCCCTCCCCCGGATTCGCCACTGAAAGAAGGCTATATTTAAAAAGACCTTTTATCAAGCTCGTAGCCATTCAGAATGATTAAAAATTTAATGTATGATTAAGATGAATGTATTTATTTACTTTGCCACTCAATCCAGTAAGACTTTATCTAAACTTTAATTAAAAATAAAATTTAAAAAATATCGGAAATTAGAGAAAAAAATAGATTGGCAATCAAAGTGGTACTAAATGTATATATTTTTTTTGTATTAAAAGTCGTTTGATATAGATTTCAATTTCCGATGCTGTCGTCGGAAAACTTTAAAATGACGAAATCAGAAAACACCAGTAAAGTAATTGTGGAAACGGTACTACCTTTAATTATTTTTGAAGGAATTTCTTTCGAATCCAATCGGCAACATTTCAATACAAAACATAACGAAAAAAATCATATTTGACGACACGTTATTATAAGTGTCATTATTATGCGGTAATATACGGAAAAGGCAAGGAGTAACCTCCCCCCCCCCAATCTGGAATCCAGTCTTGGTCTTTTCCGCTGTTAAATTATTCTAATATAATTTTTTTCGATTGATTTTTTTTATCAAATGCATGCGCAACTGCAAATGATTTTTACCTCGCAGTCAAATTTAACTCTGTAACAAGAATTACATTCAGTCTCTGTCCTTCCCTGATCCTCTATTAAACCTAACAAATTTTCCAAAGTCTCTAGTGAACTTAGCAAGTTTTTTTTATTTATTAATCACATGATTAAACTCAATCGCACGATAGGCGGAGAAGATATTTGTTTATTGTCGAACCTTGTCTGACCTACAACAAGTGCACAGCTTAACAATCAGGTTTTCAAAAGTGCTTTCCTCGGCACAAAACCGGCGTCTGCTGGTGACTCACACATTTCTTTAGAAACTCTTTTCCAATCATATATATTTAAAATGCTGAGAAGAGAATTAATCAGTCAGAAATAAGAATAAAAGAGAATAATACCGGCTTGACCTAAATGTAACGTTAACGTAACTCAAGGGCCTTCGATCTTTGATAATACAGATTGGGAATTCCTCGTTAGAATAGCATCAAGAGTATTTTCTGAATTAATTCGTCATGCGTTCCATTAGTGGAGTAAAAGGAAATGGTCTGTCAGCGTTTCTGGGAAACGAGTTCAAATAAGACATTCGGTAATTATATATCATGAAAAGTAAATGTAACCTTAAAACAACATCAAAATTATGTTTATTAATAATGGATTCGTAATTAGGATGAATATAATATGAATTATAAAGACGTATATATTAGCATATTAATGATAATATACTGTGAAAAGCCCATCGCCTTAATTCAGTGGTGCGCAAACCGTGAGTCGCGACAACTTGTGTGGGTCGCTAAATTCAAAGAAATTTATTTGACAATAAAAATATATAAGGCTTTTCTTCAAAAAAAACATGGTCACGACTCCTCAGGGGCTCGAAACAAAATTTTACACAAAGTAAGGGTATCGGAAATGAAAATAGTTTGCGCACCATTGTCTTAATTCCCACAGGTGTTTTAAGTCATATAATAAAATAAAACAATATTATTAATGCAATTCGATGACCCTGAATGTAAAATGATACTTCAAAATGGTGATACAACCCATTGTGATACCGTTCATGAACGGATAGTTAGAGGAAGTTATAGCATGTAAATGATAACCTCCATACCGAAAATGAAATCTGACGTGCTGTTGAAGATGATAATACTTTACCGTGGCCTCCACAATCACCATATTTATCACCGGTTGAGTTTGAGATGGGTATTTATTTTCTTAGTAAAAAAATGATTCTCTATTACTGTCATCATTTATTCCATATACATTTTCTAAATCTCTAGCACATCTAACAATGCATTCTGACTTCTGTTTTTGGATTTACTAGACTGGCTTTCCATTTTTGGCTGACTTTTCTTTACAAGACAACACATTTTTAGTGAAGATCATTACCTATATTTATTAATATTCCAGAATAAATAGAATAATAACATTTTCTGTTAAAGCATATACATCTAAATATTGTTATTACACAATATTACAGGACCCAAAATATTTATTTAACTTTAATTTTTCATTTATTTTACAAGTAACTGCATAAATTGTCAAAATGTGCAAATTAATGTCTATATTACAAGCACTCAAATAACCAAAGACGCCAATTCGTGTCTCTCGTCGACGATATGTTAAGATGGCGTTTTAAAATTTTTATATGTGCTTTCTACCAGTATTTCTCGTCATTTGCTCGATTTGAAATTGGCCGGTAAGGTATACATCAAACTGATCACGGTCACCATGTTTAAAAGGAAATCAGCGCACTGAAACAGGTACACTATCTCCACCCTGCAACTCGGCCAGTCTTTCAACCTCAGGTCCAAGGCCGCTTTGACCGATAGAAGATCGCATACTTCCCCTTTATCATGAGTCCTTGGCTAATGGGCATGACAAGATATTATTACGAATATGGAATATCGCTTCCCAGCAATGTTATGATTGGGAAGAGAGTTCTACAGGGGTATGTATGGGAATACCGAGGAATGGAACCATTGACCCTCGACATTGGCGACAAAATCTAGGATCTCAAAAATACTAGAATTTTCTCGATATCTCTATTGGGGCCGAGATCCGGATTTTTCCAATGATTTCCATGTGACGCCACGTTCTGTCAAGGGGATTATAAATAGCGCCGTCCTCGGATCACAGGGCAGTGTTTGATCGACTTGAAACGTGTTGAATCGTCTCACGTACTAAAAAGAATGAATTAAAATGAATGTAATAAAAACAGCTTTTAAAAATACACTTTTATTAATGTGCTAAAAAGAAGATTTTTTAAAATTTTATTTACTACTTTTTACTCTTTCACTTATGATTCATTGTTATAACTATAACAACGAATTTTATTATGGAATAGTGAAATCAAATTTTCTTCATATCCATTAACAAATGGCACCTAGTCAGGGGTGTAGTGGAGCCGAAACGCACCGGAACGGCGTTCCGACACTGCTTTTTTTTCCAAGAGAAATAAATAAGAAAAAATTGTGAAAACGTCCTTAAAACAGAGCGAATTTTGTCACCCCAGGTTAGAGCGTCCCGGCATTGCTATTAGAACATCCCGGCCCTGTTTATTTTGCGACTACATCACTGCACCTAGTGCGGAATGGAAATTTAAATAAATCAATCGATTTACTGATAATCAAGTTCTGAAAATATTTAAATAGTTTCCTGCATCGAGAATACATAATTGTACCAAATTTCAAAACTCTAACACGTCAGTAAGAGGGTATAAAATCGATTACAAAATTCAACCTTTACAAACATGAAACAACTCAAGTTAAGTAAAAATGCATAAAAATCATTTGAAGTAAGGAGCAATAAAAACTAATTCGGAAAATTGGGCCCTAAATACCAAAAGACCGAAAGCTGCTGGCATATAGAGTGGCCTTTCTTGATACAAAGCGTGCCCGATCGAAAGTTCATCGTTGTCCTAATTTAACTGGTTGCATATAATAATGCTGTTCGTTTCAAAAGCCCGAAACTGGCACTTTTGGAAGATTTTAATACGAAAAGGGGTGATAAGCAATGAGTAATATGAGCGCTTTTCCGGAGTTCTTTGTTAGGTAGTGACCTTCGTCCGATTAGGCGTATTTGTTTTAGTTAGTGTTTACTGCAAATCAATAAATGGAAATAAAATGTTTCTATATACTGCAAAGCCAAATGTAAAAATCTCCCCCTCCATTTTTTACTTCACCCCTATTTTGGTAAATCAACTCCGCTTGGCTCATGTGCAAAAACGCGGAAAGTTTCCGTATCGGAGAATGATCAGTAAGGCAAACGAATTTAACAATTGAAACTAGCCATAAAGCATGGAGCCGGAAGTGTTTTGCGTTCAGTTACATATTTCCATCAGGGCAGATTTGAATGACGTTTATTAAATTTATGATCGATAATTTAAACTATTTTCATACAATAAAAATTTTAGAAGCATCAGAAAAAAATGTTCTTCTATATAGATAATGACTTTAAAATTGCATTGATGTGTTTGAAATACTGTCTCAACTACCGGATTTGAGACCCATAAGACGTGTTTGGAAACAGTGGGAAAGTATGCATAAGGAAATGAAGGTATGCATGATACTCATAGGCATAGCAAATGATATGAAAAAAAGAGAATAATTTTGAAAAGAAATTAACGAAAAAAAGTCCAGTTCACTCCATACCAAATTTATTGAAATGGTCTCAAAAAAATAAAGGCCTTAGAGATGGTTTGCAAAGCCATAGTTAAACAGTTTTCAAATTATATATAGTTTCTATTTTCCTGTTTCAATACTTGCTCGTTTCCTTTTGACATTTTTAGACATGAAAAAAATTAAAATTGTTTGCTTTTATAAAAGTTTTCATTCAGATTACGAAGAATGGAATAAATATAATGCTTGAAGAAGAGTGGAAAGAAATATCTACACTTAAATTTTTTTACTTATAACTTTTTGATGAAATTCTGGAATGGCTCAACACAGTTTATTTAGTTTAACCAAACAGAGACAGAGTTTAACTAAACATCAGGATACAAGAAAAAAAAGACAATGTTTCTTCCTTTCCAAGAGAACAAGAGATAGCATTTTACCAGAGATAAACAATCATGATATTAGTTGTCTTCCTTCAGCATAAAATATATTTTCAAAAAGTGTTGTAAATTAAATAAATTTATTTTTTAATTAGAGTAGAAACCCCGGCATCCGAACCCCTGGAATTCGAAATTTCGGATAATCCGAACATATATTTTTTTTAATGTTCTTAAAAACTTTTGGTGAAAAATGAAGGAAAATTATAATTACGAATCAGAAACAAAGCTGATGTTTATTCCTAACTTAAAAGAAGTATTTGAATTGGTCTTTAAGAACGAATACAGCACCTTAATTAGTGGAAACAAACTCACTCCGTACACCTTCACAGAGCATCCAGAGCCAATACTCTAATGCATTTGGATATCAAGAGTAATGTACCGAATTTCCCGGATAATCCGAATTCCCCAGAATCCGAACCGAGGTCAGCCACAATTAATTCGGATTCATGGGGTTCTACTGTATTTAAAATTATTATTGTCTAGTGAATACGCATTCATTGATTCTCGTCATGAATTAAATTTGAGAAAGTGCTAGTCAAAGCCTTACCGTTTAGTATAAACTTTCGTAGAAAAATAAAACATTTTCTTTTTCCTAAACTCAAATGACTTAACATACGAGACTCAATTTTTTTTAACATCAGAAATATACTTTAGCATATAGCAGAAACTTATATAAAATATAAGTATTCCATAAGATGATTACTTCGCTACGCTGCTTTTAAAAAATATTTTACCATTTTTTTTAAATCACTTAACATTTTGATCATAAACGAATTCAGATATAGTGAATCAACGGGTCATTAGAAATTTCACTGAATTGAAACCACGACTGTTATTTGATTCAAAATTGTGGAAACATTTTATACAAAGTTAAAAAAAAACGCTGCAAATTTTGTCAAATTGATATTCTAACTTAACTTTCTGGAAAGTGGGCTATAATGCAGAGTTCAAATTCATTATTAATCATAATTGCAAATATCATGTTGTGGTCAACAGTCCAACTTAGATCTGCAGTGCAATATTAAATGCAACAAATCGAAATATGTATTCAAAAGCATATTAAAACTTACTTAGAGTTAAAGCTTGAAATGCTACTTTAAATATTATGAGTTTTTTTTGATAGAAAATTCATTTTTTTAAGTGAACAGAGTTAGGGTTTATAGGGGGAAATTATGAAGAATTTATATTCTAGACACATTTTCTGTTATCGTTTGAACGAAAATGTAACTTTTAAATCGTTTTTTAACTGCGCAAGTCTTTGTTGCTATCTTAGCCGGATATCGTTTGGTAAAAAATAAAATTTTCTTCTTCTACGGATATAAGATTTTCTCACGGTATAAAAAACATTGGACATTGTGTAAAACACAACATTTTTCTTACCAAAATAAATCTTTAAACCAAGAGAAGGAAGCAGCAATCGGACAGATTCACCAGAAAGTAATCCGCCGTACAAAACCAACCTTCTTTCTTTTTAATTTACCTGCGGAAGGTTGATAACCCTTAACTGTATCTGTAATGTAAGTCACGGTTTTCCGTGTTCGTATTCTCTCTGTGTCGTAATTTCGAAGCCAACGGTAATTCGATTCTTTTTTTATTATTATTATTATTATGCTTTTTCATTCTCATATTCTTACCTTCAGGAAGAATATCTACTCCAGAATGTAACATGATGGTCGTGATAGCAGTTAACCGTCTTCAGTGCTCTATTGGAGAAAACGATGAAATAAAAAAAGAGAATGAAAAATAAACGCGGGAATAAAATAGCGCGGGTCAAAGGGAGATTTAAGTTTCTATTGTTCCGTAAAGAATACGCCCCTACTGTTCCGTTTTAGATCATGGGCGGACATATTTATTTCACCATTTTTTTCAAGAAAAGAAGATTGTAATTATCTAAAAAGAGGATTTGCGCTAGTTAAGAAATTTCTCATCTCTTCCTCTATATAAACAAAATTAAATCGTGGAATAATTTTCGATGCAAAACATAGAAATGAAGTCTTGAATAAGAAAGCTTTTCAAAGATATACAAAGAGTTTCTTTCATTTGATCTAATAAATTTATTTTGTAAACTAGTTTATTTATAATTCTGGCCCCATTTGGAAATAATGCCATTGTTTATCTTAACTATTAAAAGTTATTGACAAAATTTGTGTTCCCTTAAATAGTATATCACTTATTCATAGTAGTAGAAAAATTTAAATTATGTCAAAAAATTGACACCCTACTGTTGTGATTACAATTCATAAAAATAGCTACGACTTTAATGAATTTAAAATGTAATTTTAATATGAACTTAATAATATTAAAGTGGAAAAAGCCTATTAAATATTAGCTGCATTCTAAAATTAACATATAAAAGTCATTATGAATTAAAGTTGTTTCTTGTGTAACGAATGTTTTAAGTTCAAAAATAAATAAACTCAAAAACTTTTAAAGAAAATAATGAAATTTAAGACTGAATAGAGAATCAATTCAAAACACATTTTTTGATGATTTTTTTTTCGTATTGATAACTACAACAATTTTCCTCAGAAAGTTTTCCCAGTATGCTACATTTTCATAAAAGAAATTATTAAAGTGTGACCTCGATTACACAGATTTCCTAAGAGTATAAATAGTATTTGTTTGATTAAACTGTGTAATGGAACCCACTATATTTGTTTTTTCAAATCTGTAATTCGCTTCAAATCTTTCTGTTGCAGAAATTTTATTTAGTTCACCCCCCTCTCCCAATTCCAGAGAAAGATAAAACCTTATTATTTCATTTCAAGTTTTATGCTTTGGAAGAAATCGTAGTGAAAAAACGAAATTTATTCTACATATAGATGCTAAAAAAAGTTCGATATATTTTCAGTCTACTTCCAGTGAGATATGCAAATAAATGGCAGCCTAAAAGGTAAATTACATTAATTTTTTTTATGTTTTTCAGTGTTCATTGGCATTATCCCGATTGACTCTTAAATTTGCAGTTTTAATATGTGAGGTGTACACATTTTTCTGTACTAAATTTTTAAAAAAATATTTATGTCTCTGAATACTAGGTGAGGCTGAGTACTAGACATGCCTAATGTAGACTCCATGGTTACCTAAGCAGTTTCAGACAGATACGGATATACTATTACTATATATTATGATTAATATTCCATCCTTGAAAACGATGAATAAAGATAGTTACATTAGCAAAATATGAATGACAACATTTAATTCCGTAATTCCCACATATGACACTTTTCGACGTAATATTGAGATATTTGTTTTGTTGTGCAATAGGAACACCGTAAGAGGAACCTCCGATGATAAAAGGACAGTGACAGAAAAAAATATCTCAGTTTCGAACAACATTTGCTACAGTGTTTCAAATAATTAACGAATGTTTCTTTTCTGTTTCCTATAATTAATCAGACAAAGTTGTAAACAAACTATTCTTGTGCCCTATCGTATTTGATATATCCATTCAGATATTTGCTTTGAAAAAGAAACTTTAAAAGTTTGTCCTGAGGGCAGTTTTTGTTCGTTTTTGTTTTATTATACATCTCACAACAGAAATAAGGACATATCCATGTCAAAAGTATGACATAATAATCTTTCAAAATGAAGAATATAATAAAACAAATCGCCGCAATCGAAATAACGAGAAATAAAATAATAAGACATTGAATTGTTTAACATTTTTGTTTAGTCGGAGCAGGACTATTAAAATGTCCCAATTAGTTGTTCAAATTTTGCTGTTTTCTTGCACGTAACAAAATCGTTAAACCATTTCGTAATTTGCATGAACAAATTTTGTCTGATTGCTTCCTTTCTTCATTGAATATGTACTACTACTTCTTGCAAATAATGATGTATTCTTCTAAAGAAATTTTTTTATATTTTCTATAACCTGTCTCAAATTCTTCAATCTTTTTCTTATCTCCCATAAAAAGAACGAATTTATAAATTTTACTGACAGCATTGTTTTTTATCTTCATGCTGAATTAATCGCGCACCATTTCGAAATTTATCGTTTGATATTTTGTGAAATGTATATGTTATATTCTTTGTTATAGATAAATAGGATTTTTTTATATTTGAAAAAGAATAGATAATTCTACTTCATCTTTTTTAAAATTTTGATCGATATCAGAAACAAGGAATCGTCATGCATAAATATTTTCATAAATAAAATGTTATCGTAATAATAAATGCAAATATTATTCTATTCTATTTGTTTTTAGTCATATATCTCACGCAGAATGAGAGAAAAATAAAATTATTTTAAAGAAAGCATGCGTATACTTTCGATAAAATCAGGAAGTTTGATAAAATGAAGTTGATTATTATGTAAAATGTGTGCAAAACTAGAATCGTTCATCGATTTTCTACTCAATTTCACCTAATATGCATAGTACTTTTTTTATTGATAAGATTCTTCCATAAAATTCATTCATGCGTTTACAGTCAGTTTTATAGTTTTATTTTGGAAGTGGAATTCTTCTTCAAATATTTCCTTCATAAATTGGAAAAATGCATTTTTAATTAAATTAAATTATTTATGGAACGAAACTGTGACAGCTAATTTGAATGTAAAATAAACATATACGTAACTAATTAATATGTGATTAGAAACAATAATGCTCATTAATCATTAAGAAAATATAACGTTATTTGGTAAATTATTTTTCTGTGCTATAGTTCTTTTAATGTTTTTGTTCCTTTACCATCTCATTTCCTGTGCTCTAAGCAATTTTGCTGAAAAACGTAATCGCCCTGTAGTTTCAAATATTTTAATTTGAAACATAAATCAAATCATTTCTCATTTCATGAATAGTACATTCAAATTCAGTGAACCGATTCGTGCGGAAATTTAATTTTCTTATTCCACGCATAACTCGAACCATATCTTTTCATTCCTTATTTTGGAAAAGGAGCATATTTTAAATTGTTCGATGATATAAGAATTATCATGTTGATCTTAGGTTTGATGTTAGTTTTATAGCACCAGAAGTCTTGAATAAAGGTGACATATTTGTTAACGCACTGTTATAGTTAGGTTTAACACAAAAATTTTAGTAATTAAGAAAATGTTTTCTATAGGAGCTCCTGAAAATCGAGTAATGTTTCATTAATGGTGGCAATTTATTCAAGAATTCTGTTTATTTGTTTGTAAGTCCAATTTTTCTTAATGTGATTTTATATTGTGACGAATCTGTAAAAATGTTTTCCCTACAATGTTAATCTTGTGGTTAGAAAGAGAGTTTTGCAGAAACTCTTAATGGCTGCCAGTCCGATAACCCCCGACCTTAGCGACCATTTGGCGACAAAAATGAAGTTTCTATAAAATTCAAGAATTATGGCGCTATTTCTCATAGGAACCGAGATCTGGATTTTTCTGAGATTGGAGAATTCCATGTGCCGTCACGTTTTGTCGGAAAGCTTTAAATACCAGAGGCTCTCAAACGAGTGAATAATTTCTCTTTGGAGTGTTGTTCGCAGTGCGAGTTGGACAGCTTTTAAACGTTGAGTGCTGTTGATAATACTGTTTCTGTTATTATTAACGATTTTCTGCCTGCGTGAGTTGCTAATTTGCACAAGTGCTGTTTTTCTTGTCAGCTGTGCTTCGTGTTTTCTAGAAAATTCGTGGAATAAAGCTCAAATTCCATTATCCAGTTTATCTGACTATTTTCACCGTACACTCACCGGACGATTTTTGTAACAATATTATGAAGTATTTCTTCGTGAGTATCTTCAAATGAACAGAAAAGCTTCTGGAGCTCTAATTTTTTAAGAAACTGAATCAGTCTTTTATCTTGCATGAATTTACAATTGATGTATTATGATACTTTGGAAATCTGTACTACAGGTGATTTCTTATTTGGTTCCCAAAATTTGAAACGAAACATTTCATCAATGGAAAAGCTTTTTTCGACTAAAAATACCCTTGAAATTCTTTTATTTTCTATTTTTTAGTTTGTTCTATTGACCATAAAAACGGGGCAGAATATGTAATAGTACAACAGCTACCAGTGGCCTGAATCATTTTTTTAGGGCATCATTGGAAAAAATATCTTCATTATCAGCAATAAAATCT
Organism: Araneus ventricosus; assembly: GCA_013235015.1. NCBI lineage: Eukaryota > Metazoa > Arthropoda > Arachnida > Araneae > Araneidae > Araneus > Araneus ventricosus. Next base: position 11,094 of record BGPR01049638.1, read on the forward strand.
TCTTCGGAACCAGGTATCTGTGATATAAAGAAATAAGATCACCAAAATAAACCAGAGCTTGACCCTCACAGTGATCTTTATCCGAAGAATATTTTTCCCCAGAAATTTAGTAGTACTACCTTATATACATTCAGTAATACTTTATATTCTAAAAGGAACTGAAAA
>BGPR01049639.1:0-11257 GCA_013235015.1 Araneus ventricosus
GTAATAGTGGATTGTACCATCGTCCTATTTTTAGGATATTTGAAAATTATCCTCCCGATATTTTTTTGATAATGTTTTCTATTGGTATAAAAGTATGGACTATTACCTTATCTCATAACCCCTAAACGCTATATATATATTGTTTATTTTGTTTTGCATGTTCGTATATAACAGGTTATGTTTTGGTTTATATATATATATATATATATATATATATATGGGGGGGGGTGTTGGGATGACAGACTAAGCACATCTTTTTTCCTTTTAAATATTTAATGATGATTTAAAATAACAGTTAGATGACTAATAAAGAGGAAATAATTAACTATTTACAGAACACAATCAACACAAAGGTGCTATAGTTTCAGGGTTACATATTTTCTCGTCGTTTTCATCGTCTTTTGGAGTAAGCGTCATTTTTCAACATCGCATCTGTATGTCAGAATGTCTACTTACGAGTTCTGGTCAGATCCGCTAGAGGCGCCACTCAATTGGCGGGAATGAAGGCAGCTGCCGTTAGTCTGGCACCATATATATATATATATTCCTTGGAACTCAAGACTTTAAATGAACTTTTTTGTTCAAAATGTCAATAAAAAAAATGTGTAAAAATCGTCGTAAAAAATCGTTTAACAATTTATTCAAAAATATCCAACATTAAATTGAACTTGTGATAAAGACAAATATGTAATTAAATGACTCTAATTAAATTACTCTTAAATAATAAATTGCCTATAATTTAAATTAAAATACGCAAATGAATTTATATAAAGGGCTCTTTTTGCGTGTTGTTCTATTTTTAAGACTATGAGGAAATATGGACGATACGGCGATGCCGATCATTTTCTTTTTCATCGTAGTCACACTAAAATTTCCATTGGGCCATTCCTCCCGAAGAGCATAAACAAAATTTGTTTAAATCTTTATCAAAAAATTATTTGCTTTTAAAAAGATTTTTTCATGTAATTGAAATTTCAAGGCTGATCTGCAATTGTTTATTTGCAGATTAAAAAATTTAGTTCTATTTTTTAAAACTATGGCGATTAGGACTTTTAGGGGGGGGGGGGGGGGGGGGTGCGAAAGTAATGCTTTTTTTTTTTAAAAGAGTAGTGCTGCTGAAATTTTTAAAATTTTACTGGAGGAGGAAAAAGCAAAATTATGGTCTAAGATACTCTAATTTATTTCACAGTAAAAAATGAACCTATTGACAAGCAAAATATATTACAATTACTAACTTTTGCAAAAATTTAAATTTTGCAGAATGCCCCTTCTAACATCAAACAGTATAAACGTTTCAGAATTTCAAGAAATAAGTTATTATAAAACCAGGAATAAGAATGAAGCTTGGCTGAAATTCAAAATCTATTTATTTATGAGTAAATTTAATTTTAAAAAACGCTAAAAATTTTTAAAAATAAAAAATATTTATTCTGAACTAAAACCAAATTTTAAAACCGAAAAAAATCAATAAAATTAATCAGAAAACAGGAATATTAAGAAAACTCAAATACACTTCAAAATAAATTTATTTGCAAATAAATTTAAATTTAAAAGAATCTAATGAAATTCAAAAGTTATTCGTTTTCAAGCAAAATTCAGATTTAAACAGAAAAATTCATGGAGAAATGATAATAAAACCAGGAATATCAATAAAACTCAAACAAAATTCAAAAAGTTTTTTTTATTTGTAAGTAAATTTAAATTTAAACTCATATGAAGCAAATTATAATTTATAATTTTTTAACAAACATAATAGATTTCAAGATATAAAAATTAATATTAAAAAAGTGTTATAAATGTTTTTTAGTCCTCTTGCGGGTCAATTGAAGATCCTCGTGGGTAGGATTATTGTTATTATTGAATGTATTTTATAGTTCTCCCGATATCATCCATTTTTTTTTTGTCATAATTGTTCTCGTGGTCGTTATTGGTTCCGTTAGTAATAATAAATTTATTTCCTTCCAAAGTAGCATTCAGGATTTAAAGTTGGTGTACTTGAAGTGATGAAACAAATTTGTTAATTTTGCAGAAATTTTAAACTTCTGTTTTTGTTCTTTTACCATGTTTCTCCATAAAAGTCTTCGCTCAAGCATTTTTTCTTATATAATGTATACTGGCCAGCGAGCGATGAACGAAAAATTGTTGTTAAAAGGGGGTCTCTTTGCGCAAAAGTCCCCTTCTAACACCATGCGGAAACTTTGATGCTTTACTACCACATGACTGTGAATGGCAGAATATCAGATTTTATACCAAACGCTGCAATTACCATCATCAAATAGAAAATGCAAAAATAGTCATTTCGTTTGAGTCTGCAGAAGTCCCTTTTAAAAGCAAGCGGTTCATATACAGGGTTTCCCAAAAAAAGTAGAACAACATTTATTTCCTTAAATAATGATTTTAGACATATACTTCCAATTACAAAGTTTCATCAAATAAGGTAATAATTTATATCAAAATACTTTGATATCCAACGGGATTTTTAATAAAAAGTTACAAAAATTAATTTTTGTACGGCCCTATAGAGCAAAAATGTCAAATAGTAAAATGTTCTTTTTAAATTTATCTATTCACATGCAAAGTTGCACGCTTCTATCTGCAAAATTTATAAATATATAAGAAGACAAAGTTGTTGACTTAGACCACTTTTTCATACCTCTCAATGATGTTTGAAAAAGTCTTTCGACGAGAATTTCAGGGATAATATGCATATTTAAAAAATATTGAAAGGACGGAATCAAGAAAGTACAATGTATTTGTTAACTCTTGCTAAATCTAAGAGCTAGTCAAATAGTACATTAATTGAGGTATTCACAAAAATAGTTCATCTTGTGAACCTTCAAAAAATATTCAAGGTGACATTTGAGCAGTGAAACTCATCTTCAAAGAAGCAAGCAGTGCTATAAAAATATTACTGGAACACAATTGAAATACAATTTTTCAAAAATAGATTTACATTCAAATAATCCAAACATGTAACTGTAATTATCCGAATTGTATTTTAGAACTTTGCAATTCTTTTTCTTCGGTAAGTGACTTTAAACAACAGAAATCGAATATGTTTTAACCAGCCAAGTTCCCGTTGCGGCAACATGAAAGTGAATCCGAAACCTAAAAACAGTCAATGAAGAAAAAATCAAGGCCGTGCAGGCGAACCATAGGTGAATTAAAGTGGGGAAGGGAAGAACATCAGTTGGTTTTTACCGCAAAACAGGACCATCCAAAAATCCAGTTGTGGCCAAGTTCTAAGACAGAAAGAATAGCTATTTGCCTTCGTCCCTTATGCCACTTAGTTGTACTCAATAAGAGAATTTTAGTGCTTTTCAAAACAACATAGTTGGTTTTGCAGCCCCATCCTGTGTCTTTCTTACTTTTTCATTCATTTTCGGTCTTCTTTCCTCGTTTTTTATATTTTTTCGTTAATGATCGAACTCTCGGAGTGGAGAAGTAAGCAAATAAGAATAAAAACAAAAATACGATTTTTAAAATAATTTTATTGAGTTCTGCAACTTTGCAGACCTAAAAGACGATTCGCCACTGCTTTTAAGTAAAGCTTAATACTACGCACAACGCGAAGAGCAAATAATTCAGTATTCTGGTTCAATATTAGGCTCAAGTTGTCCTTCGATTCTTTATCAAGTCGATAGTCATAACTATCTGCTAATGAAACTTAGTAACAGTATGCGTCATTGGAAAATTTTTCCATCTATGATGATTGGATGATGTACTATTAGACAAATATTTACATTTCGAAGTGTTTCTATATTGAATAAACTTGCATTTCTTCAGTAAATATCTCCATATAAATTTGTGAGCAGCCCATTGAAATTTAAAAATTTGCATATCTCTATAAAATTTGCAGATAAAATCGTGAAACTTAGTTTATACATAGATGAGTGTAAGAGGAACACTTCACTCATTCACACTTTTGTTCTACGGGGAACGCATAAAGATTAAATTTTTTTTAAACTTGTTATGCTTAACTTCCACAGAAGCCAAAGTGTTTTCACACAAATTCCTACCTTATTTGATGAAACTTTGTAATTGGAAGTATGTGTCTAAGTGCAATATTTAAGGAAATAAATGCTTGTTCCACTTTTTTGGGACACCCTGTATATAAGTGTGGTAGGACTGCACAGAAATCACTAAGCAGAGGACAGTAGACTACACTGTATTTTAGAATGTAAATATCAGTAACACACATGATTTCAGCGTACATAAATGAAAATATGTTCATACCATCTTATTTTCGAAATATCTTTGCAAACGCGATTCAAAATTTTATTTTTTTAGTTTAATTTAATAACTGAATTTTATATTTGGACTTTAATATAATATCAATGTTTTTAATTTCATATTTTCTTTCACGTGTTTCATGCTACACAATTAATACTCTTTTTTCTTTTTTGCAGAAATTGAATGGGTTCATGGCCTAGATTAAAACCCTGTTGCAACATAAAGGTACAAATTGATTTACCTTCGATTTATGAAGACTGAAGAGAATATGTAACAATGCAATACAATAATTTTGTTGAATTGATAAATGTTTAAGTAATAACAAAATGTAATACGTATTTTTGTTCAAAGATGTAATAAATCTAACCAAAATTTCTTTTCGAAAATGTGTGTTGTAGTTTTTATTCCTGTGGCATTTAATGTTCTGTACTTTTTCATTGGTAAACAAGTTATTTAATAACCATGGAAATAACATCATTGATAATCTGAAAAATTGACGACTCTTAAGGCAAGTGAGAAAAATCTTTTCATTGTATTCGTATTTTCATGTCTTAGTATATAATTTAAGAATTTTATTTCCTGAGAATTAAAAAACAATGAAAAACCATCACATTCAAAACATAAAATAGCTCTCGTCTTTCAATTAAATATCAGCCAGAATTATAAATTCGTCTTTTTGTGAGGATGCGAATAACTAATTTTTTATAATCTGAGTTGAGAAAACTAGACTGCAAAAAATAATCTTTATTTGGCTGGTAACTCGGTTGAGCTCACCTGGGTCAAAGCACATGTCGGCGACCCGGGTAATGAGCTCGCCGATCACCATGCAGAATTGGCCACAACTGATGGCGAGAATATGAATGTCCAAACCCCGCTCTCATTTGTTAAATTCAAAATTACAAAAAAATTTAATGAAAGATTGGCAATATAACTGGGAAAACTTTGACTGAGATTCGGGGAAGAGGGCCAGGAGTTTCGTGCCCTGCGTAAATAAGAAATTACTGGTCCACAACAAATGCTTACTTTACTTTTTAGCGGGACACGGTCCATTACCCTGTTACCTACATAGATTCAAAAAACAAAACTCACCACTTTGCCCTCATGGTCGACCTGGTGACGCGGATCACTACGTTTTTCATTGCCCGCTGGCTAAGGAGCATCATCTTAAAGAACCTGCACGGAATCATCGGGTAGAGTGGTTCAAAAATTTATTGAAAAATAGGGAGTGCATTTTGCGACTTGAAAAGATCTTCAGATTCTGTGGGGACACGTGCAATAGGCTTAATCAGTACTAAATTTTGAACTTGATTGGAGTGTCCCCCCTTCCGGTTTCAGGATTTTTTTTATTATTATTATTTCTTATTTTCTTCAACTTGGTGTCATTATATTACTCGGTTAACTGTTCTCGAGTTTTCGACGGTTTTAGGAATTGTTTCGGTTTCTTTTGAATTAATAACTTGTCCATTGTAAAATTTTTTCTCTGGTGAGCTTCTGTGCAGTTTTTGTAATGCGTATTGTCTCTAGATTTTTGTTTGTAACTGTTTGGCTTTCAATGCTATTGATTTCAATTTGATTATCTTTTGTATGTGTTTTGTATTTCTAATGTTTAGTTTTTGCTCTTTGAGTTTTTGCTTTTCGCATTTTTGCTCTTTATCTTTTTGTGTTTTGTGTTTTTAATGTTGAGCCTTTTGTGTTTTGCGTTTTTGCTTTTTATCTTTTTTTTTTTAGAACACTGTTGTCAGCGATGATTTTTAAATTGTTCTGCCCACCCCTTGAGGTTCTTTGTAAACTCGTTTTAATGTAGTTCATTTCTTTTTTTTTATATTTCCCCTTCGGTCTGTGGAAGGTCTCACACCCTCCTGGGTAGGCTGGGCCGGAGCGGGTTGTAAATAAATGAATAAAATCAGCAATTCAAAACACTTTAACGAGGATTAGACTTGATTGAGACTTTGAACTGATGAACTATTAAGGACTAAAGCTGGCCAGCCACGACCCCTCCACTCCACGACATTCCACTTCTTAGCCCATCCACTTAAGCAAGTCATTTACGATCGCTCCACTCCACGACATTTCACTTCATAGCCCATCCATTTAAGCAAATCATTCCTGATCGCTCCACTACCCGACATTCCATCCATCGATTCTTGCCGGCGGCGTTTCCATGTCTGTCCCTTGCACACGCACCGATTTCAGTATCGAGGCTTCTTCCCTTTCTTTTCTTAAGCGTGTTGAGCAACAGGTAAATACTTCAATTCGGAAAGGAACGCATCAAACTGACCCTATCAGTTACGTGAAATAACTGGTCTGTGGAACAAATGAAGAGATGCGCGGGGTCATTCTATAACCCCAGTAAGTGACCAAACGTGTATTAGGGGACGAAAAAATCCGTAAATGCTTTCTAAATACCAAGAAAAGACAGAGAGGGATGACTAACTTTGCTAGTGTTCAGAAAGAAATGAAAAGGTGGCTAGTTTTCAAGGAATCGGAGTTTTCCAAGGACTTGGATCATAAAATGAGACCCGCGCGTCCTCTCGAATTAAAAGTGCACGCACAAGTACTTGACACCTAATTTGATAAGAATTAAAGCAAAATAAAAACTTCGAGGAAGTGCAAATATAATGTGTTAATTTACAGACCTACAATTCTAGTGCAAAGACGACATACCAAATTTCATGCTTCAGGCTCGTTCCATTTTTGAGTTGTCGATTTCATAGACAGACAGAAATAATTCTAAATACGTATTTTTTTGCTCAAGAAGGTTTAAATCCTAAAGATTCACCAAAATCTCCAGTTTTTGAAACCACACGGGTATTATTTTGAGACGGACCTCGTCATTTTGAACCGCGGTCAGAGGACGAGGGCGACACCTGAGCTGCCATTACCTGAACTCATTTACATATACTTTCGAGGTCCAACGTCATCTGCTGCTGAAGGCTTGCGTTTATTGTGGAATAGTCTTCCGGATGTTTTCTTTAGTTACGAAGAAATCGAGAGGACTTTGCGAGCAGGTACACATACACATACCTACATAACCCACGCCGAAAGACTCACCCAAAGGGTTTAGAGTCAGCAAGGATCGACGGGGAGGAGCCAGACCAGTCAAGAAAGAAAAAAGTTACAATATCTGGAAGGTATGGATTACAGAGCTACGTGCAAAAAATACAAACAAAAACACACAGAAACACAGACAGAAACATACACAAACACATACAACACAAAAGCACCAACGGTGCTACAAAACCAACAACAAAACCAACAAAACAACAAACAAAAACAAAACCAACGTTGCAAAACACAAGAAACAGAAATGGATAATAATAATGATAAAAAATAGAAACTCAATCAAGGGATTACTTACATAACAAAATATATATACATATATATATATATATATATATATATATATATATATATATATATATATATATACACAATTAAGATCACAAACGCTGCAAATCATCACAAATTTTCCTAGAAATTTCAAAAATTGACTTCAACCTGTTTAAAAATAAATAGTTTTTACAAAGTTTTCTAGTCCAGTGAGTCCGAGCAGCACCTGTCGGAAGTGGTAACTGATGGTCCTTGGTATACATACATGAAGTCAAGTAATGGTCAACATCTCCGTGCTCACCACACGAACAATCAGGATTGATCAAATTCTTGAGAACGCTCATTCACGATCACCCCCCGACAAGCAAATGACGTAGTGGCACTTCTTGCCATTCCATAAAGGCATTCATTTATGCAGACCTTTCACGGGAGCTCTACACAATGCAAATCCATCTCCTACGGGTCACTCCGACTTCCTAGTGTGCCTACTTCTTCCCCCTCATCGACGCGAACCCAAGTCTGCTCCGATTTGCTCCAGAGCGAAAGAGCCTCCCCACGTATCTACACCGATCGCATTTCAGCATTTACGGCCCGGCAGCTCAAATGGAGCTGTTGAATATCCAATCTTCTGAGCACCCCTATCCAATTCTTATCGGTTTTTCGCATTGACGACAGGTTTTGGTATGGAGTGGAGAACTCGTAAATGTTCAGCCTTATGAAGAATGGTGAAATAAAGCCGATTTTGTATTTTTTTTCTCTTCATAATGCTCGTCTGTAAATGTCTGAGTTCTGAAAGGATCCAGGACTTGTAAAATGTTTATTCATGAATTGTCGGAGTGTTTCAGTCACGCGTTGAGCCACGGTCTCTCAAGCACTGGTGTAGGCCTACCGTGTGAAGAATGTTGTCGTAAAAGAATTTTTGGATTCCGGGTGGCATCAGACTGATTGCATTGCCGAAAGAGTTTCAGTCATTTTTGAATCTAGAAGCTTAGTTCCTTGATGTATTTGTAGTGCAAGCTTTCATAAATAAAAATATTCATTCACTCTTCAAAGATTTCCGTGTTTTTTTTTCAGTGGTATAAATGTGATTTTAAAGTTCCTTTACCTTTAGTTGTGCAATTATTTGATTTTGAAAAGGTGTGGTTACCACTTAATATTTTTTAATGAAAATATTCCATACTATTTGTGCAAAAGAATAAGCTAAAGAAAAGGGCGTTTCTATTATACGCATTATTCGGTCTTATTTGAAATCTGGCATATATGTGTTTTGTATCATTCATATCCTTATCCTAATCTTATTTATCCAACTTAAATTTATTCTGCTGGAATGTCAGAATTTTAATAAATATTGAAAGTATACACCAAAATTTGCGAACCATAAAGAAGATTTGCGCTTCACATCCATACTTGACAGCACTCTCTGAAAAGGGGCATGTTGCTTCATTGAGATTGATTTTAATTGAATGACTCTATCAGTGATTTGTTTCCAAATTGATCTACTGATGCATTTCGACTACAAATGCGATGGTCTTTGATCAACCAATAAATCTACTTATTGATTTTAGATCCATCTATGAATATATTGTGATTTAGCTAATTTCTTTCTATTTTTGTTAGTGGGTAGAGAAGCCATAAGCCCTTGTAGCAGATAAATTTGAGAATAAAATACAGTAAAATCTGTTCAGTTCATCGTTCAAGATACAACTCCAGAACTGCGAGCAGAGCAGAAAGATTTGACGAGTCTTGGTTCAAAATGCAACACTACCCTCTTCAGTCGTCAAATATAATGTTAAAGGTCTGCTTTTTAACATTTTCTTTTATTTTAACATTTCAGAATCATTTTTTCATATTATTACGCTTATATAAAATAAATAAAAAAATTTAAGGTATAAGCCTTTATTCAAACTGCACTTCAAATCAGAAATTACGTTTACACATTATAATTTCGTCAAAATGAACTCAAAAGTAAAAAATAATTTTTCTGATTACAATAAAATGCACGGGTTCGAATAAAAGCGTGGGCGCCTTATATAGCACCTTATATTTTGTGTATATTCCTTAAACAAATGGAAAATTCCTAGAAGGTAAAGGCAGTTCCCCTTCAGCTTCAGAACGTATCGGAGAAAGATTGCGCTCCTTAACTGCGCATGCGCGCAGATGGAATGCGATGCTGGAACGATCCTCAGTTCTCTTTTACTTAATTTACCTTCTCTTTTGTGCATAATCTTCGGGTAGTGACAAATTAAGATAGGGAACTTAGTTGTCTGCCTCAGCTTTTCCGAGCGGCTTGTGTTTAAGATCGAAATTGTTTAATATAAAATTTCGTTAGATTGTTGATAGATTTAAATATTAAATGCGAAATAAAATAAATTTAGACAATGGAAAAAGTTGGGGCTGCTGCAGTACAGCAGTCCCTATGCACGAGCCGCCCCTGCTGTTGACCATTTCATACTGGCATTGTACAGGGTTAGCCTAAATGATTCATCGGGTTTCAAAACACTGTGTATTGAAATGTATACGACCTACAAAGACGGGTAACATGACAAGATACATACATTCCCCAAGTTTAAAAGCCCGCCTCGTGGCTCGCGCGGTCGATAGATGGCAGACCTGTAGCGCACTGTACAAGATGGCGGCAATGCAGGAGAAAAGTTTTTATGTGTTGTTGGAATATGAGAAGTGTTCTTAGGTTACGATCGTTCAGCGTGCATTCCTGCACTGGAGCCCAATTGTCCGCGACTTTCTCAACAGAGAACTGCCACATCTCTGGATAGGGCGGTGTAAGGATCCTATAATTCCCCCCAGCGGTGGAGTTCATTGACTCGTCCTGAAATGACAGGTCACGTGATTTTCAGAAGAGCGGGGGCGAGGAAGGAGGAAGATAAGGGGAGAGAGGGAGGGACTGTCGTCGAGAGCGAGTTGCTTTGTTTTTGATGTCGAGATGAACTGAAAAACGTAAACTGTTGTTTGCGTTTAATCCTTTTTCTGTTACCTTCTTTTAAACCTATGTGTGTGTTATGTATGGATGTGTATATATGTGTAAATAATGCTTTTGAATATATCTTTTAGTAGATAGCCTGCCTATTTATTCATCACTAAAGAACATAACACACAATCTTAGCTAGCGGGAGAATGGAAGCGGGGGTGTTTAGTATCAGCAGACGACGGGTAACGGGAGAAAGTTGACTGGCGGGCTGGTCTGGAAGGTGTTCCTCTGTTGCCATGGCCCCCCAGGTCGCCAGATCTCACGCCATGTGATTTCTTCCTGTGGGGTTATGTGAAAGATAAATTTTATGTACCCCCAATGCCAACAACGCTGCAAGCACTGCAGAAACGTATTGACGGAAACATGCTACTGAACGTCTGAACGGAATTGGATTACCGTTGGGATGTGTGACGGGGGAACAAGGTTGCACACATTGAACATTTGTAGTATGCATCAGTAACCTGGTGAGTTTATGTATCTTTTCATGTATAACCCGTCTTTGTACGTCGTATACTAGTAAATAAACAGTCCTTTGAAACCCGATGAATCATTTAGGCTAACCCAGTATAATAAAGTAAATACATGAACGACATTTAAAACATAATTGCAGCTTTATTTTTAAATATATAACAATCGTAATTTTTTTCATTCGATCAGTGTGTCAAGATTCATTTGTTCAATGCGATGATTCAATAGGCTGCATTCATA